>PVJA010000225.1:0-90128 GCA_004027025.1 Myocastor coypus | reverse complement strand
TTCACTGTTTAGATAGTGAGAGAAAAAGGAAAGCTCAAGGTGTGAGACTGGATGAAGTGACTGCTGAGAAGGGGACCTGGGCTCGAGTGGTGTGGCGAGGGTGCTCTGGGCGCCTTGGGGAGCAGGTGTCTGAGTTCTGCTCTGTCTTAAAGTTTGTGAGTATGCCAAATAATTTGGTTGGTGTTTGATTAACTTATGTTTTTTGTTCTTGTGCTTTCTTTTGTATCTTCATTACTTCTCTTAGTTTGTAATGTGTAAGCCTCTTTTAGATTTTTGAGAAATTAAAACACAAATGCTAAGCTTTGTGTTTTAATCATAAAATAAGCATTTTATCATCCTCACAGAAATTTAAGAATACATTACTCTATACAAATGTTGTATAACTATATCATTTTTCAATGAAATATTATGCTATTATTTCATGGAATCAGTGTTTAGGCTTACTCACGCTTTTATCAGGTCCTATGACTTTCATTCATTTCTCTCTGATAGATGTTTATCCTATTTTACTATGTTTCAGCATCATCTTTGTCTATGTCTCTGTCTCTGTTTCTCTCTCTCTCTCTCTCTCTCTCTCTCTCTCTCTCTCTCTCTCTCAAACAAGAGTCAAGGAGATAGCTTGGTGGTCTAAGCATCTATTTTGCAAATGACAGGACCTGAGTTTTATTCACTGTATCACATTTTATGCTGCCTCGGAGTCTGAGTTGTGAGGCGAGATCTTGTACCAAATAACAAATGGATTAATAAAAATAAATAAATAAATAAATAAGAATGATTCTGATTGTGGCAACTTGGCAATTTTTGACTGAAAACATATATGTGGCCTGCTGTTTTTATTTAAAAGGCATTTGCTTGCAACATCCATAGGATTTTTAGAGATCACAGCAAGAGGCAGACTGGAAGACTCTAGTTTGTAGGAGACTCAGTGTTACCACTGCTGGCTTTTTTTTTTTTTGGCGCCCGAACAGGGACATGAACCCTGACTGCTGGCTTTTTCATCAGCCATGAGTTCTGACATTGCTAGAGCTCAGCTTTCACTTCTAAGTTCTGTTCATATAAACAGTCTCTGCTTGAGGGATGCGGCCATACTAGAGCTTGAGAAGAATTTCCTGAAGCACTGGGCCCACAGCAAGGGCTCTAACTGCCCAGGAAAAGAGAGGAATCTCCACAGTGCAGATTCCAGATTAACTGGCTCACAAGTAGTTCTGTGACCAACATCTTCTATTTGAAAGCTGTCTGGTATTTTAATCTGATAAATTTTAAGATCTTTTATTGACTTTTGGTTTAAATATTACTATGACGAGTACATATTTTATTTATTTGTGTATTATTTATGTAGCTTTGCGCATTACTTATGTAACTATGTCTACCATATATTTTATTTATTTGAGTATTATTTATGTAGCTTGAGAATTGGTGATATTCATGAGTTCTACTATATTCTCAAAATGATTGCTTTAAATGTGGTCTTCAAGCCGGACGTGGTGGCTCACGCCTGTAATCCCAGCACTCGGGAGGCTGAGGCAGGAGGATTGGTGCGAGTTCGAGACCAGCCTGGGCTACAAAAGTGAGCTCAGGACCAGCCTCAACTGCATAGCGAGACCCTGTCTCAAAAAGACAAAAAAAAAAAAAAAATAAATAAATAAATAAATAAATGTGGTCTTCATCAGAAATTATATAGACTGAGTGCTTCTAGTGGGCCCAACACTAGTCTATGCACCATGGATACAGATCTAAGTGAAATAGCTGGAAGGAACTTGCATTTTGTTGAAGAAAGACAAATATTACATGCACATGAAAAAGCAAAATACTTTGTATTTAGAGTGGTAGTAAGAGTTATGAAGCAAAATGAACGCAGGGAATCATACAGAGAGTGTAAGGGCCACAGCTAAAATTTAAACAGTGAAATCAGAGATGTCAATAAAAAGGTGACATATGAATAAATACATAAAGAAGGGAAGAGGGTAAGCTTTGCACATATTTCAGCAAGAAGAATTTCAGGAAGAAGAATTTATTAATGTGAAAATTCTGATGTGAGCAATAGTCTGGTGTTTGCACATGGATTTAAGAAGGCAGGCCAGACCTTATACAAAGAAGTATTTATATTTTTTTCAATCATTCCAAGAGTATCATATTAAGATTGTCATTAGTAGAAAACAATGAAGTTGCTCCTTTTCAATAAAAGAGTACATTAAACACAATGAATCTCACTACAATAATCAATGTGTGCTGCGCACCCCTGTTCACTTTCTATGCACACATAATGAGTATATCCTTTTTGGTTGCATATGTGAATATAATTTTTTAAAATTTCTATTTATTTTAATATTCCATTTTAAATATTAATTGTTCTAATTTTAAAATATTGAGCTCTCCATCCATCAACTTAAAGTTCTTATTTCATAAAAATACATTTATCCATTAAAATTAAATAATTAGAATATTTTTTCAATTCTATTCATCCTAATGAGAAAAAAGATAAAATAACAGTAAAACAGTTTCAAAACAAGTTAGTAGGATGGTTATAATAATTAATACAATGTATATTGTTGTCTTCATAGTAGTTATGCATAGGACAAGATTTAGACCTGATATCTTATTGAAACAATATTTTTACAATAATTAATACATTGCATAATGTTGTCTTCATCGCTGTTCAGAGTACAAGATGCAGACATGATTTCTTGTCTAAACATCTTTAGTATAGATATTTTATTTCATTGCACAAAGAGAAATTAGGTGTATATATAGTCCAATAGTCCACAACAGTAGTGAATTATCAGATCATCTGACATTATCATAAGCTTTTGAATTGAGCATTTTACAACTTAACATATTAATACAGCTTTCTTCTTTATACCTAGCTGTTAGAATTTTCTCCTGAATGACAAAGACCAAGATAAAGCAAGACCTATATTACAAAAGAATGTAACCTTTGTGTCTGACCAAAGTCAGGTCATCTCAGGATTTACTCTGAAACCATGTACTGTGGTTTACAGAACTTTTATCAGTGTCAGCCATCTGGATGAACCATGGCCTTTGCTTGACTATTTTACTCTCCTTAGAAGCCTGAGAGAATGTTTTCTCTCTAAGTGACTCTCTTTAGGTACACTGTGTATCATTGTTGACTTTCCTCTGTGTTCCCATAATCTTGAACAGGAAATTTGGGACTCATTGAGTTACAGGCCACGACAATACAGAAGCTTTTATATTCCGTGTGATTACTGACCTTGAAGGTCTAGAGCCAAATATTTGATATCCTTGTATCACTACCTTTTCTCTAATTATTGGTCTGCCAACTTAAGTTGACAATCCTCCAGAAGAAAAGCTTAATGATATTTTTCCCTCTAACATAGGCGCTTCAGCTTAACATCACTGTGTTTATAAATATCTAATGCCTTAACATGAAACAGGTATTTTCCATTAACTATTGATATTTTAAACTGTAAATCCCTATAGATTGTGGGGAAAATATGCATTGTCACACAGATTTAGGAACTTAACCATTTGCAGAATTATAGCAGTGCACATCTATGATTTTTTTCCTTGTCTCTTATTCTCTTTCATTACTGCTTTTCTTTCTTTTTTATTTAAAAAATATTGAAGAGAGAGTACAGCAATAATTGATATGACATTAGAAGTAGTGCCTAATTAGAAGACCAGAGCTATAGGTGTTCCAAGCATGGTTTTAGTATTACACATTGTTATCCTCAGTGTATTTGCTTAGTTCACAGATATCAGTACATACAGTTAGTCAGGGTGCAAATTCTACCAATTACCTGCTAGTTTCAAAAACCTGTTGGAGATTTTTTTAGGACCATTGACTTAAACATCTTTTGTATATAAATGCATGATTTGCCCCTACCATGTTTCCTAAGTTTTCTCCTAGCTCTCTTGAAGACGTTGGAGTAGGCAAGCAGTTCATGGACAAAAATAAAACTGCACATGAAACACTTGAAAGAATTAACAACTGAGAACCTCTTCTTACTGAGAAGATTTGCATGTCAAAAGAAATTACCAACTAAGTGAAAAGAGAGCCCACAAATTTTGAAAAAATCTTAACTAACAAACACTCAGACAAAAGTCTTCTATCTAGAATTTATAAAGAACCAAAAGACATTATGGCCCCAAAAGTTAAAGATCCAATCCATAATTGGGCATCTGAGTTGAACACACACGTCTCAGAGGATGAAATACTACAAGCAATAAATACATGAAAAATGCTCCACATCACTAGCCATTCGTGAAATGCAAACTAAAACAACACTGAGATAACATCTCCCTCCAGCAAGAATGATTTTCATGAAGAAATCAACCAGCAACAAATGTTGGAAAGGCTGTGTGGAAAAAGGGTCCCTTCTCCATTGTTGGTGGGAATGTAAACTGGTGCAACCATTATGGAAATCAGTGTGGAGACTCCTTATAAAACTAGGACTGGAAATCTCATTCAATCCAGCTATCCCTTTACTGGGAATTTTCCCAGAAGAACTGAAAATATCATATCAAAGTGATATTTGTGCACCTATGTCTATAGCAGCACAATTTGTGTTAGCAAAATCTTGGAAACAACCAAAATGCCCATCGCCTGAAGAGTGGATGAAAAAGATGTGGTGTTTTATACAATTGAATATTACTCAGCTGTAAAGAATGATAAATTATAAGACTTCATATATAAGTGGATGTATCTTAAACATATACTCATAAGTGAAATAAACCAGACTTACATGTATAAATATCATACAGTTTCACTCCTGTAAGAAATCAAAAGAAGTAAAAATGGAAAGATATAATGCAAAGGTTAAATGAAAAGTAATCAAGCAATGAAGACAGAAAAGTATTTTGCAGGAAGTATAGTAATAATTGAAATTATATTAGAAGCAGCATACATCCAAAAGACCAAAATGACCAGCATTCCAAACATGGCTTTAGTCTTCACATTGCTACTGTGAGTGTCAAAAACGTGTTTGAGATTCTTAGGACCACTGTCTAATTCATCCCGGATATATAAGTGAATGGTTTAGCCCCTGTCACGTTTCTTAACTTTTATGCTTGCTGTGTCTTTGTTGTTTAATCCTCAAGCTGTGATTTCAATTCATCTGCATTATGCCTTTCCATTTTTATTTCTTTTGTGTTCTTACACTAGGGAGACTATACAATATTTACAGATATAGTTCTGATTTATTTCACTTATGAATATATGTTCAAGATACATCTACTTTATATGAATTCTTGTAATTTATCACTCTTTATAGTTGAGTAATATTTGATTCTATTAAAATGCCACATCTTTTTTATGCATTCTTCAGGTGACAGACATTTTGGTTGTTTCCAAGATATGACTATTACAAATTGTGCTGCTATAAACATAAATGGATAGACATTGCTATGATATGATATTTTCAGTTCTTCTCGGAAAATTCCCAGTAGACTCACAAAAATTGTACAGAATTGTGTACATGGTTTTAAGGTAAATCCTGTGGGCATTTGACTGACCTTGTCAGATATAAAAGTTACATATTTTGTTATATAGCTCTTGCTTTAACTTGGCCTTAACCACCCAGTGGAAAAGTTTAATTATGAAGCATACAAAGTAAAATCAGATTAGAATGCTGAAGTCAACAGCTTCCAACATTGCCAGTTCTGCCAATAACCCACTACTATTATGGAATATTGGACTATGTATACGTCTACTTTCTGTTAGCTCAATAAGAAGAAAGTTTTATACGAATAGTGTTTAGAAAAGTCATCATGTCTGCATCTTGTTCTCTGAAGACCTACTATGAAGACAACAATATGCATTGGATTAATTATTGTGGCTGTCATCCTAACATGTTTTTAGACTGCCTCGTTGCTATTTCTTATTAAAAGCAATAAGAATTGAAAAAAAAGAAAATATTTTGGAAATAAATTTTAGGAATTATCTTTCAGAAATAGAAAGTTTTTTGAGTTTTGGAGAATTATTTTTCATTTTTGAATAGAAATACAATTTTTTTAAACATTTACACTTAGATTTTCTTTATTTTTTTCCAGGGACTCATTCTAATTATCTTCCCTTTCCAAGGATGCACTGTGCTGCTCAGCTAGGCCCTAATTTTTATTTTCAATCAGTCTTAATGCTATAATAACTTAGAAGTTATATAAAATCTGCATCAAGTTCTCAAAGCTTGCTCGTAATTTGCATTCTATTGGCTTCATCATCTTTAGTAAAATCGGTATTAATATAAAAAAAATTTAAAAACTGCAGTGGGGAAATATTTTATAATCACAATTACTATTAACTACAATTACCTTTGCTTCAGCTCTTTGATGCAAATCATTTATAAAATCCTTGGAGAAATGGAATAAAAGATGTTCTTTCAGGTTAAGGCTGTTTAATCAAGTGTATCTTCTTTTCCCATCTGGAATGATGTTTCTAGAATCCTAAGTGGGTGAAGACTGATTGATAGAATTTCTAGCCTTATTGCTTTTCAGAACATTTTGCCTTGGTAAAAATCCCACTTGACTATACCAGAACATGCTACTAGCGTTCTTATGGTTTTCATTTTTCTTTACATAATCCTTAGAGATTTCCAATCTCTTAGGGCTTCACAGTATGCACTCTGATACCTATGTCCATATAAGATTTTTCTGATCTTCCAAGAACTTATACATATAATTTAGGTGTGCAATTGCTTAACTGTATTTCCTGTCTCATGGTGAGCTCAATTAATTCCATCTATTTAATTTAATTAGAAATCCCTTTTCACCTCCTGTATTCTGTATTAATGCCTTTACCTGTTGCTATGCAATTTATACTTGATCCTATTTTGTCCATCTGTCAGTTATAAAAGACACACATATTTTCAGAGAATAACTGTTTATTATATTTTTAATACTTTTATTAAGAAATAATTTACATATTATATAATTCACCCTCTTAAAGTACAGAACTGAATGACATTTTAATATATTGCAGTTGTATCTCTATCAATCCAATGAGCTTAGAATATTTTTATCATCCCAAGAATAAATCACCTACCTTTGAGCTGTCACATTCATCTGTTCTTTTATTACTTCCCCTGAGAAAATAAAAATCACATATATTTTTCTACAGATATTTCAAGGTCTGGAATTTCCTTATATGTAAAATCATAAAATACATGATATTCTGAGATTTTCACCTCACTCAATATTTTCAATATTTATCTGTGCTGTACTACAAGCCATTATTTTTCTATATTCCTTTTTGGAGGACAGATAATTCATCTTGTTTCAGATAGACTACATCTTTATACATTCATTTAAACATGGGCATTTGAGTTGCTTTCATTTTTTGACTCTTATGAATAAGGTTGGCAAACTCAAGCTCAGTCATTTTAAAGTTATTTTGAAGACTCTTTATTTCCTTTGATATATGCCTATGTATAGAATTCTCTCAACATTCTGCGTCTGATCTTTGAGGAACTTCTAGATGGTTTACCAAAGCAATTTTGCATTGCCATCAATTGCTAGACTTCACAATAATTGCTTTTAGTTGTCTTCTAGATGTCACTCATCCTACCTAGCGCAGCATTAGGCCTCAATGTGGTTTGGGCTTACATTTACATGAGGGTTCATAATGTTGAAATAATTTACGTGCTTGACAGAAATTTGTACATTGGAGAAATGAATATTTTGGACAAATATCAGGGTCCTCGTTCTATAAATTGTCTTGGTTACTTTTCTCTCCTTGCTGGGACAAAATATCTGACACCCAGAACTAAGGAAGGAAAGATTTATTTAGCTCACAGTTTGTGGAGGTTTCCCTCCATACTTGGCTGGCTCCAATGCAGAGTGACACATGGCAGAGGGCAGCAGTTCATCATGGCAGAAAACAGCAAAACAGCAAAGAAGAAGCAGCAGCAGAAGTGGCAGCAGAAGCAGCAAGCCAGCCTCTCTTCTTTCCTTGTGTTGTATTCAGGTTATCTGCCCAGGGCAAATGTAGTTCCCACACCCATAATCCCGGCACTGGATCATGAATTGATTACAATTACTAGAAGTACTCCCCATGACTGCATGAGGCCTTCTGGGGACATCTACATACAAACTATAACATAAATGATTATGTATTTTTAATTGAGTTAAAACATATATATATATATATATATATATATATATATATATATACACATAAATATATCATGATCTTGAAAAGGCAGTAATGTCACATTTAGAAAAAAGGAGCAAAAATGCCATTCTCTATGCCTACATGTGGGTTTTAGGAAGACAAGCATTTTCCTTATAATTATCTCAACAACCGATTAAATAAATAGTATTTCCTCAGGAAGCAAAGCTAAACTATAGGAACTTCACAAAATGTATGCTTTGGCCAGCATTAGTGCAGGTAAAGTGAGGCTGAATGAATTGGAGGCCATTTCAATACCAGAGCCCCAGTGGAGGGATAGCTGGCACATTAATACAGATTTCCCTGCCAGAACATATTCTGCTGTATACTTTTCCTTGGCCCAGTGGCTACTATTCTCTCCCAAGACTAAAACAGTACTGGCCCTATCAGTTATAATGTCACATTCCAAGGAGTGACTCAGAGAGGGGACAATTAAAAAGTTTGGCATTCATGTAAAGATTACTCTTTCTGAAGATACCAAGTAATGTGATAAAGTGATATCCTTACACACAGGATTCTAAAACTGACTTCAGTGAATTTCAAAACAATTTAGTTAGAGGAGATGAGAGAGAGAGAGAGAGAGAGAGAGAGAGAGAGAGAGAGAGAGAGAGAGAGAGACAAATGTAGATGATATCATTTCCAATGTTCAATTCTGACAGCTGTTCCCAAACAAGCATATTCAAAAATAGAATTCTACCTTAAAATCTTAAATATGTGAGATACATCACACACTGGGTGAAACACAGTAAATCTTTTATTAAATAAAAGACATCAATAATATGTGAAGAAATTTCCAAATTAAATAAGAAAACAATTTAATGTAAAATATATAACGATGTGTATTAACACTTTGTCAGACAAGATAAATACATGCAAAATAAGACTACTAAATCTATCATCTAACTATCTATCTATCTATCATCTATCTATCTATGCATTTTATCATCAGAAGTACAATTCTATAAAACATATAACTGAAAATCTTCGTAATTTTCATGTCATATATTTTTAAAGGTTTTATGTAAGACAACCCTTACATAAAAAGAAACCTAGTTCTTAGTACTAGAAGAGGAATTACCATTTCAGAAATTACATTACCAATGAAATTGCTAATTATATTTTAACTTCAGGATAATGGTGATTCCTCAGTAAACTATGGCTTCTTTCTCTCTGGAGGTCAGGGACAGACAAGATTTTCTGAAAAATGCGAATTGCTAAATATTACAGAGGTTGTGGCTGACATAACATTTTCATTTTTGCCTATTGGTCCTTTTCCTCCACCTCTTTTCCTCTTTGTTTCTTTATAAATGCATGTGCCACTTTTTATGTTCTTATGTCTTCCTTACTTTTCTCTCCTTGTTGAGGGAATATCTACACCTGAATTAAAGAAGGACAACTTTATTTAGCTCCAAGTTAGTGGAGGTTTCAGTCCATAATCACCTGCTTATATATTTTCCCAATGAGTTGTTGGCAGTTTTGCAAAATTTAACTACTGGAGGAAGATTTTATGGCAGGGTGCCCTGGCTGAGGGCAACTGTTCAAAGTGGCAGAAAACAGGTGAAGCAATAAGAGCAGGAATGGAAGCAAGCAAGATCCTTTTCCTCTTTATGTTGTAAGCAGGAAACCCCTTCCCTTGAGAGAGGTTTAGCACTCATAGAATCTCCCTATCCTCCTCTTGAACAGTGAGGGCCCTGATCACCTACTGAGTTACTTAGTTACACTTCTAACATTATTGCGCTCACACAATGTGCTAATAACTACAGGTTGGAAGTTTCCATCTTTATAGTAGGCTTTGCACTTGGCTTGTCCCACCACAGCATTTTACCCTGAGGGCAGAGCCCACTGTGGCAGCTTGTGTGCTTCCTCTCCGTCCTACCATTTCCCCATTGCTTCACGTTGCTATCACTTTATCATTCTATTCAGGGTCGTTTCCAGGAATTTATCTGGATGGGCATTGCCACATTTACAGTATCACATAGCTATGAAGGAATGTAAAATTGTTCATATTATAGATATATTTTTTTCTTTTTTATGTATTTCGCACAAGGTCTACAGGGTCTCACTACATAGATCGGACTTATAGTGATCCTCCTGTTTTCAGGCTTGAGAAGTCTCTATTGTGGTCTCAGCACCCCCTAACCGCTGACTGAACCCCAACTGCTGCACTCTGCCTAAGCAGGTGCTTTACTCCACTGAGGTCCTTAACATGGAATAGCACCCAGCCTGTAGTTGTGCATATACGTTCTTCTGCATACAGTTTTCTGTCCATTTTCTCCTGGACCACAATTTGTTTAACTTGCCATACATTGTATATTTCTTTAGCCCACCAATCACCTGAAGTTGGAATGAAATCACTGTAACTATTCAAATACATGAGTTTTGCTTGAATAGAAGTTTACTTGGTGTTCCTTTAAAATAAATATAAGAAAACAAGTGTCTCCCTTCAATAGTCTGTAATTCCTTCCATGGTGAATCCCTGTCTTCTTTAATCAGCACTTGTTAATGGTTAAAATGGACATAAATTCCATGAAGTCCTTTTAGCATAATACTATGGAGACAAAAACTCATCACATGAAAACTATACATGCAAATGTAAATGGTAATAATTACACGTAGTGTTCTTTCTAGTTAAAGCAAAGATTATAGAGTATCTGAATCATCCATAGCTTTTTTGTTACTCATAAAGGCATGAAAAATCATAGTAAAAGAGCCAGGAATGGTTGGGGTGCTACACACTTGCAATCTCAGCACTTGGAAGAGTGAGGCAGGAAGAGTGCCACGAGTTCAAGGCCAGCAAGTGCTGCCTAACAAGTTCAGGTGCAGCTTGCACTACATTTGGAGACCCTGCTTCAAAGAAAATAAAAATAGAAGAAAGAAAAAAAAGGTGAAAACAAAACTTCAATAATGCCAGAAGTCTCTAATGAAAGTAAAAATTATTAAAATTAAAAGAAAATAATGACAGAACTAATGAAATGAAAAATAAGCAACTGATAATTGTAATAAGCTACGGAGAAATCAATAAATAGGTTTTCAATCATTGTGGAGATTCCTTAGAAAACTAGGACTGGAAATCCCATTCAATCCAGCTATCCCCCTCCTGGGAATTTTCCCAGAAGAACTGAAGACTTCATACCATAGTGATATTTGTGCACCTAAGTTTATAGCAGCACAATTTGTGATATGTAAATCTCACAAACAATCAAAACGCCATCATCTGAAGAATAGTTGAGAAAGATGTGTTTTTATGCAATGGAATATTACTCAGCTATAAAGACGATAAACTTTAAGCCTTCATATATAAGTGTATATATCTTGAACACGTATTCATAAGTGACATAAATCAGTCTTATATATGCAAACATTATATAGTCTCCCTAGTGTAGGAACTCAAAAGAAGAAATAAAAATGAAAAGATATGACACAGCTAAATGGAAATCAAGAACTTATGGATTAAACAGGAAGTCATTTAGATATAAGCTACAACTGGGAGGTTTTAAAGCATATCAGTTTTTGACAGCAGCCCCAACCGACCAGCAGGCATGAAGGTAGAACCTCTTGGCCTGCAGCCTCCTCTCCATCACTGGAACTCAGCCCCCGACCACAGCAGACCCAACTGACCAGTGGGCATTCAGCTAGGACCTCTCGGCCTGAGGCCGCCACACCAATGCTGGAACTCCACCCCCTAACACAGCAGCCCAGACTGACCCTCTAGTGTGCAGGTAGGAAATGTCTTCCTGTGCCCCTGCAGTCACCAGAACTATGCTGTTCCCCACAGCTCATGACTGATGTGCACATAGGCAGGAACACTAGGCGTGTACCCTTGAGCCACTGGAACTTCTACCTCGTCTAGAACCCAGCTCCAGCATCTGCTGTGGAGCCCAAAAGCAAAATTCCCTGCAGAGAGGCTTGGGATCAGATCCTACCAGCAAACCCAGGAGCTGAGCATCTTTCCAGAGGAGCACAGTGGGCTCTCCCCGCAAAGTTCCAGCAGGAAGAAGCTCAGCAGAGCAGCCAGACTCAGCCAGGACCATCTGGACAAGATCAAACTTGGTAGATCCAGACCCAAATTTCAACAGGTGCTAACAGCATAACATCACCAAAGTTCTGTACCAAAGATCTGAGATCACTGCTATACAGAATAATAAAGAAAAGGAGCAAACTGCAATCTCAGGTCCTGAGCCCACTCAGAACAAATATAGGAGACACTACCATAGAAGAAAAAGATGCAGCCAAAATCTCTGAATTAGTAGCATCTAAAGTAAACAAACAAATGCAGAAATGCATAAATTAGAGATAAACTCTAAAAAGAGAAATCTTTGAATTATTAGAATTGAAATAAAACATAACTACAGAAAAGTATAGAGGGAATAAGATCAGAAATAAACTTGAAGTAAAAAAGACATCTCTAAATTAATAACTTCTGAAGTAAAGGAACAACTGCAAAAATGTAAAGAGGAAATGAGAGCAGAAATAATCCCTGAAGTAGAAAAAGAAAGGATAACTATAATGAAAGACTTAATAAATTCCTCTAAAGAAAATATTGATAAAAAAATAAGAGGAGAATAGAAAAATGATGAAATCTTTGAATGAGCAATATAGGAAATAAATAGATTGCATGAAACAGGTTCAAAGAGGCATACAAGAAAGTAAAATCTCAATCACAAGCTGGTAACATCATATGAATGAAAGTGAAGACAGAGGTTCAGATCTTGAAGACACAGTCACAGCTAGTGAAAAGATAAGAAAGTATCTCTTAAAAACAACCAGAATGCATGAAAAAATAATTCAGCATTTACAAGTGATGCAAAAATGAACAACATGAGATTAATAGACATGAATGAGAAAGGAGTCAACACAAAGGATATAAAAAGAATATGAGCAGGAGAGCAGAAAACTTCCCAAATATGAGAAAACAATCAGACATTCAATTAACTGAAACATACAAAATTCCAAATAACATCAACCTGACTAAAAACACATCTAGACATATAATGGTCAAGATGCCAGAAATCCAGCAGAAGAATAACATACTAAAAGCTGTTTGAGATAAGAAACAGATCACATTTAAAGGAAAACACATCAGAATAATGGCACATTTCTCTTCACAAACCATAAAGTCAAGAAGAGCATGCAGCAGAGTGCTTCAAGTCCTCCAAGAGGTCAGCCACCAGAACCTAGTCCCTGCCTGCCTATGCTTACCAACCCAGGCCTATGTCCAGATAAGAACTACCCACCAGTATGCACTCCCACATTCCAGCCAATGGAGCCTGGCCCCCACACACGCTGTCTGACTGACCTGGGCCTCTGCCCAGGACCTCTTATCCACTGCGTGCTCCTGCTCGCCAGCCACCAAACCTGAGCCCTGGACCACCCATGCTGACTAAACTGGACCTGCACACAGGCAGGACCTCTCCTTCAGCTGTGGCCCAGCGCTGCCAGCCACCAGAACTCCAATGCTGCCCGCCCACGCTGGCCATCCTGGCCTGCATCCAGTTGCAACAAGAAGAAGCTGAGTACAGAAGCCAGATCCAGCCAGACACATCTTGAAGGGATCAAGACTGGCAGATCCGGACCCAGATTTCAATAGATGCTAATGGCATGACTTCACCAAAGTGCAGGGTTCATAGAAAAATGACAAAAAGAAGGAGCAAAATGCAATCTCAGGCCTCGAGTCCACCCAGAACAAATACAGGAGACAGTATCTTTGTAGAAAATGGAAATCAGGCAGCTGAAATCTCTGAATTGGTAGCATCTGAGGTAGATAGACAAGTGCAGAAGCATATAGAGGAACGAAGATAACAGATAACACCTGAAGTGAAAAAAAGGAAATGTATGAATTAATAAAATCTGAAGTGGAAAAAGAACTGAAGAAACATATAGAGGAAGTCAGACCAGAAATAACCTGTGAAGTAAAAAAAGACATCTCTAAATTAATAACATCGAAAGGAGGGGAACAACTGCAGAGAGACAGAGAGGAGATCAGAGCAGACATAAACCCTGAAGTAGAGAAAGCAAGGATAACTATAATGAAAAACTTAAATGCTACTAAAGAAGACATTGATAAAAAATTAGAAAATAGAAAAATGAAGGCTTCACTCAATGAGAAATATAGGAAAGAAATAGATTGCATGAAACAGTTTCAAAGAGATATACAAGAAAATAAAATATCAATCACAAGCTGGCAAAACTATAAGAATGAAAGCAAGGATAGAGTTTCAGATCTTGAAGACACACTCACAGCTAGTGAAAATGTCTGAAAGGATCTCTTAAAAACAACTAGGATTCAGGAAAAAATAATTCGACATCTATAAGATGATGCAAAAATGAACAATGTGAGATTGATAGGAATCAGTGAGAAAGAACATGTCAATACAAAGGATATAAAAAGAATATGGGCAGAAGTAATAGCAAAAACCTTCCCAGATATGAGAAAACAATCTGATAGCCAGGCAACTGAAGCATGTGGAACTCCAAATAACATCAACCTGACTAAAAACACACCCAGACATGTAATAGTCAAAAAAAAAAAAAAATCCAGCAGAACAATACTATACTAAAAGCTTCTAGAGAAAAGAAACAGATCACATTTAAAGGAAAATGCACCAGAATAATGGCAGATTGTTTTTCACAAACCATGAAGTCAAGAAGAGAGTGAAGCAGAGTGCATCAAGTCCTCCATGAAAGCAAATTCCAGCCCAGATTGCTATACCCTGAAAAACTCTCTCTCAGCTGTGAGGGAGGAGTGAAATACTTCCACGACAAGGAGCAACTAAAAAATTTCATGATGTCAAAGACAACTCCACAAAGACTACTAAAACATATTTTAGAAAGGAACCAAAATGACCTGAGCTCAGCAAATGAGAACAGAAAGAACCTAACAAATAGGGCAACCAAGTAAACACAGAAAAAAAAGGGTAAACAGTAGTAAGTAAAAGACATGTAAATCATAAGTCAATGCACTTCAATTATAACCATTAATGTAAATGGACTCAATTCTCCAACTAAAATAAATAGATGACAGAGTGGATAAGGAAACAAAATCCAACAATGCTCTGTGTACAAGAAATGCACTTAACTCAAAGAAACTCATATGCAACAAATTAAAGGATGGAAAACAATACTATATGTCCTAGCATCACAAAAAATAGCAGGGGTAGCAATCTTGTTTGTAGACAGTCTAAACCTCAAAACTAGATTGATAAAACAAAATAAAGAAGGCCACTACATACTGGTTAGAGGAAAAATTCAAGACAAATAGGTAACACTCATAAATATATATGCACCAAACATAGGAGCACCAAGTTATATAAGACAAATCTTAATGGACATGAAAAATCTAATATCCAATACCCCTTTATCCCTAAAAGATAGATGAAGTAGACAAAAATTAGTAAAGAAGTTACAGAACTGAAGCAGAATTTGGAGCAACTGGACTTGGTGAATGTACAGAGTGATCAACACAACAACTTCTGAGTAGATTTTTTTTGAGTGGCACATGGGAAATTTTCCAAAATAGACCATATATTAGTGCATAGGTCATAGTTAAGTATATAAAGGAAAACAGAAATTATCCCATGTGTACTGTCTGACCACAGTGCAATCAAACTGGAAATAAATGACAAAAGAAAACACAAGAAACCCCAAAATCCATGGAAATTCTACAACACAATTCTCAGCAACCAGTGGGTTACACAAGAAATTAAACAATATCTAAAACTTAGTGAAAATTCAAACACAACCTACTGGGATTTATGGGATATATTGAAGGCAGTTCTTACAGAGAAATTTATAGCTCTGACCTCACACATTAAGAAGACCAAACAAGAACAAAAAAATACTTGAATGCAACACCTAAACTGACTACAAATGGGAGAGCAAAGGAAATCAAAACCTCAAAGATGGGAGGAAATTTTAAAGATTAGATCAGAAATTAATTCAATTGAGTCAAAGAAAACAGTACAAAGAATTAATGAATCTAAAAGCTGGTTCATTGAAAGATTAAATAAAATTGGTAAACTCCTAATTAACCTCATCAAAAAGAGGGAAGAAAAGTATCAAATTCTATCAATAAGGAATGAAAAGGGTGAAATTGCTACAGACCCAGCAGATATTCAGAGGATCGCTAATAGCTACTTTGTGAATCTTTACTGTCATAGAAGTGAAGACACATGAAATGGACAGGTTCCTAGAAAGTTACAAATTACCAAAACTGAATCAGGAAGACATAAGATTTCACAACACAGTAACAGTCAATAAAATACAAAATGTAGTATAAAGCCTGCCTGCAAAGAGAAGTCCATGTCCTGATGGATTTACCCCTGAATTCTACAAGAAATTTATGGAAGACATAATCCCAATACTCCTCAAATTCTTCTGTGAAATTGAAAAGGAAGAAATCCTTCCAAAATCATTCCTAGAGGCAAGTATTACACTGATACCAAAACCAGAGAGAGATTCAACTAAAAAAGAGAACTGCAGGCCAGTTTCTCTCTTGAGCATAGATGCAAAAATGCTCAATAAAATCCTAGCCAATAGAATACAGCAAATCATGAAGAAGATTACACACCATGACCTGGTATGATTCATCCCAGGGATGCAAGAATGGTTCAATATATGCAAATCTATACATGTGCTACACTATTTCAATAGAGCCAAAACCAAAAATCACATGATTATTTCAATTGATGCAGAAAAAGATTTGACAAATTCCAACACTTATCCATGTTCAGAGACTTTCATAAAATTGAAATAGAGGGCCTCTACCTCAATCTGATAAAAATAATCTATGACAATCAAACAGATAACATAATTCTAAATGTGGAAAAACTGAAATCTTTTTTTCTCATGTCTGGTACAAGGAAAGGATGTCCTCTATCAACACTTCAATTCAATATAGTTCTGGAATCAGTACCAACAGCCATCAGATAAGAGAAAGAAATAAAAGGAATAAAAATAATTAAAGAAGGGGGGCCTGGCGGGATGGCTCAGTGGTCTGGAGCGCCTGCTTGGGAAAGCTTGGGCGGCTGCAGGGACTGTGGTTTGATCCCCGGCACCACATGCTGTGCCAGCCCTGCTCGGGGCAGGCTGAGCCGGCCATGGAAATGAGTGAATAAACAAATAGGGAGTCTGAAACAAGAAAAGAAAATTAAAAAAAAAATAGGTAAAGAAGAAGCTAAATCATCATTATTTGTAGATGACATGATAATCTACTGGGAAGACCCAAAACACTCTACTAAGAAGCTACTAGAATTACTACACAAATTCAAAAGCATAGCAGGATACAAAGTAAACATCCACAAGTCAATAGCATTCTTCTACATAGACAAAAAACACACTGAGAAATTAAAGAAACAATATCTTTTATGAAAGCACCAAAGAAAATGAAATACTTGGGAATTAGCCTACCTAAAAACATAAAAGGCCTTTCCAGTGAAAATTACAGTACTCTGCAAGATGAGATCCTAGAGAATTTCAGAAAATGGAAAGATATTCCCTGCTCCTGCATAGGAAAAACCAACATTGTGAATACGACCATACTTCCTAAACTGTTATACGGATTTAATGCAAGTCCTATCAAAATACTATCAACATACCTCACAGACCTGGAGAAATAATTCCTGAAATTTATCTGGAACCAAAAAAGACCTGGAATTGTAAAGACAATCCTGGACAACAAAGACAAGACATTACAATTCCTAATATAAAGTTATACTACAGAGGTACCATTATAAAATTAGCATGGTTTGGGCAAAAAACAGACCTGAGGATCAGTGGAATAGATTAGAAAAAGCAGAAGCAAATACAAACACACTTAGCCACCTTATCTTCAGAAAAGGGGCCAAACACGCTTACTGAAAGAAAGATGGCTTCTTTAACAAGTGGTGCTGGAAAAACTGGCTCTCTACATGCTGAAAACTAGAACTTGACCCAGGTCTATCACCATGCACTAAACTAAAGTAAAAATGGATTCAAGATCTAAATATTATAGTAAAAGAAACACTAAATCTCCTGGAAGAGAAAAGGGTAGGAAATATTGAAAATATTGGGGTAGGTCAAGAGTTCATGGACAAAAATCAAAATGCACATTTAACACTTGAAAGAATCAACAACTGGGACCTCCTTCAGCTGAGAAATTTTTGCACGTGAAAATAAATTACCAACAGAGTGAAAAGAAAACCACTAATTTGGGAGAAAATTAATTAATAAGTATTAAAGCAAAGGTCTTTTACATAGAACTTATAAACAACTAAAAAATTTAGGGTTCCTAAATTCAAAGACTCAGCCAGAAAAGGGCATCTGAGAATAATACACTTCTCAGTGAAAGAAATTCAACAAGCCTATAAATATATAAAGAAATGCTTCATATTGCTAGACATTCGGGAGTTGCAAATTAAAACAGAAATTAATTACCTTCTCACCCCAGAAAGAATGTCTACCATAAAGAAATCAACCAACCACAAATATTGGCTGTGCTGTGGGGGAAAAGAAACACTTCTCCACTGCTGGTGGAAATGGAGACTGATGCAACCATTATAGAGAGCAGTGTGGAGATTTCTTAAAAAACTAGAACTTGAAATCGCATTCAATCCAGCTATCCCTCTACTGGGAATTTTCCCAGAACTGAAAACATCATAGTGATATCTGTGCACCTATGTTTATAGTGGAACAATTTGTAATAGCCAAATCCTGGAAACAACCAAAATGTCCATCTTCTGAAGAATGATTAAAAAAGATGTAGTATTTTTATACAATGGAACATTACTCAGCTATAAAGAATAATAAACTACAAGACTTCATATATAAATGGGTATATCTTGAACCTATACTCTTAAGTGAAATATACCAGACCTACATGTGTAAATATTGAATAGTCTCCTTAGTGTAAGAACTCAAAAAGAAGAAATAAAAATGGAAAGGCAAAACACAGTTGAATGGAAATCAAAGACTTAACCATTAAATAATGAAGTGACTGCAAACAGAAAAGATAGGAAACATAGCAATTCCAAAATCATGCACTTATACACACAGGATGAATTAGATAATGGTCCTAAGAACCACCAAAATGTTTTTCACACTGGGGATAGCAATGGGTAGCTCTAAAGTTATTTTTGGAATGTCTGTCATTCTTGTCTTGTTTGATAATAAGAAAGACTGTGATGTTAAGCTCAAGTACCTTTGCTATAGCTTAACAGTATCACGAAGCTTCTCTTCTAGATTTTTCTGCCCCTAAAGGAATTTCAGCTACTGTTATACTCTTCTCAAGTAAATGATTGGTTTACAAGAAAGCAAAAAACAGATGTTAAATGAGAGTGAGAGAATAGGAAAAATGGAGTAGGATTGACAGGCTGCAACTTTATATATACTTAGATTTCTAAATGTCAGTGTAAATATATGTAATTGCTTTTATCACATTGTATAGGTATTTATTAGAATATTAATGACTGATGGAAAACACTGATTCCAAGTGTAAGATGTTTGATATTCAGAAAGACGGTGATGTTGAGCTAAAGTACATTTGTTATGGAGTAATAGTATCATGAGACGTCTTTCCTGGAAGGCTAAGAATATAAGTTTACACACCAAAAATTAGAGAACAAGAAGCGCTACAAGGCTAGACAATATTTTGGCCCTATCCCTTCAAGGTCAGTGAAGATTCAGGACATAAGAGAACCTGTGCTGTAATATCCTATAACTCAGTGGTGGCCCAAATTTTCTGTTCGAGGAGATTATGGTGTCACAGAGGAAAGGGACTGATGATGTATAGTGTGCCTAAGGAAAGTCACCTTCAAAGGAAACATTCTTTCAGGTTTTCACAGACAGCAAACTGGTGAAGCAATAGCTGTGACTCTCCCAGATGGCTGACATTGATAAAAGTTCTTTAAAATATTGTACATGTTTTCAAGATAAATCCTGAGGGGGTTTAAGTGACCTTGTCAGGTACAAAAGTTACATAATTTGTTATACAGGTCTTGCTTTAACTTGGCTTTAACCATCCAGTGGAACAACTTAACCAGGAGGCATAGAAGTCAAGCCAGAAAACTATTCTGAGCTGTAAAAGACTCAAGTCAACAGCTCCTGAAAATGCCAGTTCTGCTGATAATCCACTACTGTTATGACATGCAGGACTGTGCATACCACTACTTTCTCTTAACTCAATGAGAAGAAATGCTTGTACTAGCAGTGCTTAGAAAGGGTATCATGTCTGCATCTTGTACTCTGAATAACTACTATGCAGACAACAGTATGCATTGTATTAATTATTGTGGCTGTGCTACTAACATGTTTTGAAACTCGCTCCTTGTTAGTTCTTATTAACAGTAATAAAATTATTAAAAATAAAATAAAATAAATAAAATAAACATGTTTTTATATTTTATTTAGTCATATTCCTTTTATCTTATTCACTGATTATCAGATTACTGGGATGATGATTTCTGTATGTGTAGATAATAAGCCTTAGGTTTTGAAACTTATGCTTGGTTACAATCTCTCTAATATTTTTTACTTTTCTATTCTGCTCTATTTTTTTATCTATATCTTCTTTATCTGTGTTGAAAAATTCTTTTATAATTTATGTCATTTTTTTGACCTGAGAGAATATTTCTGATCTTATTTATTGTATAACATGATAGACAGACTTGTTTCTTTATTTCAGCTGCTTTCATTTCAGCAACTTGAGGTCTGTGATTTCCAAATTCTTGTATATTTTTGTCTCCTATATTTGTTTTTTGTTAGTGCAGGATTGAGATTGCCTTTTCCTCCTACATTTTGGCACTTTTGAAGCTTCCAGTAATCACCCAGATTCAGCAGTATTGGGAGAGTAGTGGGGCATGGGTCAGCAAAGTTGTTGCTGTAGTGTGGAGCAAGTTAGGCCTCACTAAGACGCTCAGTACTAACAGGGGTGACTAAATAATACTCACCATGCTGCAGTGTAAGTGGTGGGTGTGGAATTCATCAGAATCTCAGAGACCACCCAGAATCCTCCTAAATTTTTAAAAGTGTGGACCAGTGCCAACCCCAGCTCCACTCCTGCATACTGGGAACCAAGGCACACAGCTTACCAGAGTCACGAGGACCACCCAGAGTCCTTCAATGTTCTGAAGTGGTTTGATCAGGCATTAGGAAAGCTCTCCTGATGTATTTGTTTCTGTTACAGGAGTTTGGCTGTTAGATCCAGTGTTATGGTTTTGAACTTGACCATTCCTGGAGGTTCACATATTAAGACATAGTCCTCACATTGGCACTATTGGAAGGTGGGAGGATACTTAAGAGGTGGGGCTCAGAGACAGGGCTATAGATGGTTGTGATCATGTCCTCCAAAGGTGGCTGCAACCCTGATTGCTTCCTCTATTTTGGCTTCCTGAGTGGTTTTCTGTGACGTGTGCTTCTGCCACGATGTGTTGTCTCACAACAGCCCCAAGCAACCAGCCACTCCACTGTGCCCTGAAACCACTTAAACTGACAGCTATTATTCACCTTTTCATAAGCTGATTGCTTGAACTGGACTTTGTTCTAAGCATCTACATAAGTCATACTTATGTCTCATGATATTTACAATCATGTAAATAAAATGCAATATCTTATTCAAAACTGACATTTTCAACATGTGATGTACTGTAGGTATATATTTTGGCAGATTATTGCACATAAATAGGCACTTGTGCAATATCTATATGCTTTATATATTATGAACTTTATGCTATATACTTTATGTTACCTACTTTAATATGTATTCATTTTCATTTAATAATCTTATATAAATAAACATTACCATTGATGTATCTTTCAAATGAGAAAATACAGGTTAAATAGTTTTGACTTGTTAATCCAAAATAGTATGGAGAAACACAGATACAGTGTAATAATGTAAATACAGTATAATAATAATGTTTTTAAAATGTCATCAAATTTCACAACTCATTTGGGAGTTTTAGTGTTTTTGTATAACATATGCATGCAAATTTATACAGGCTAGAAGCATTGAACTAGTTTTTGGTTTCTGGAGATAGTCTTTTAAATAAAATTATTTCCAAAGCTACAAGTTGTGTGCAATGTCAGTAGTGTCAATAATTAGAATAGAAAAGAGAAACTTCAGCTTTGAAACTGAGATCTAAAGTTATCTGGTATCTAAGAATAGTTGGTACCATTGAAATTCGTGAGATTAACATATTGCTAAAAGTAGAAGAATGAAAGTGTTAGGCCAAGGGGCATGATATTACTACTACTACTACTACTACTACTACTACTACTAATAATAATAATAATAATAATAATAATAAAGGGCAACTTTGTGTTCTGGCTAGTCTTGTGGTCTAATGGATTTAAAATGCCTGATACAGATGTGTCTGGATGTAGCTTTCTTATTGATACTCAGCTTCCTGGCATCCTCCTAACTATGTGTGTGATTTTCCTTTTGAAGATAATTATATATATATATATATATATAATTATATATATATTATACATATATATATAATTATATATATATATTATACATATATATATATATATATATATATATATATATATATATATATACACACACACACCTTGGCACTAGGAGAGCTAAGTACAAATTAGCTCCCACAAGATATCTATAATGTTCAGTTTTGAAGTCATAAGGAGCCAAACAGCATCTAAGTTTTGTAAATGTGTTTCTTACACTGTCATTGATTTTAATTTAATGTATATTTATATAAAACTATAGCATGCAGGAAATAAATTGCACACAGACTGGTATACCAAAATTTTCTATTACACTTGCATATTAATTTGGAATATGCTAATGATTTAAAGGCTCTATAAACAAGTCTCAGTTCAAAGCCTGTGATCATGCTCTACATTGCTTGCTTGCAGTGAAACTGTTTTGGTTGTTGAAATAAAATAATCCAGCGGTCACGGTTTATGCTTGCCTTGAATAAGTATTCTAACTACACAAGCATTTGAGACAGAGAATCTCACATAACCAAAATTTCCTCTTTTTACAAATAGCATTCAGAGAGGTGATAGGATAAAATGTCTTTATAATATTCATAATTATTATTGTGCTGCTATCAGAATAAATTAAAGATGATAAGACCGATCTAAGATAATCTCACAGATGTATCTACATTCCAAGAAGCTTTAGGAAGTTGTCAAGTGTACTGCTTATTTGGACAAATTTATACATTTTTACGTTTTTCTAATTCTTGGATGGTAACTAAGTCTTCAGTGAACAAATCTTCACTTCTGATTATTGAGGAGAGAGATGTTCTTGGCTCCTACATAGAAATAGGTATTTTCTTCTAAGGTTTTTCCCAAAGTAAGAATCCAGCTGGGAAATCTAAATACCATATTCTACCACTTATAGAAATGGGTTATAACAAAAAATGTAGTTTACATAGATTCTGTCAAATCAGCAGAGCTGGCAGTAATTATCAAGAGGTCCCTAACTTTATTTATTTATTTATTTATTTATTTATTTATTTATTTAGTCTTTTTGAGACAGGGTCTCGCTATGCAGTTGAGGCTGGCCTTGAGCTCACTTTTGTAGCCCAGGCTGGTCTGGAACTCACACCAATCCTCCTGCCTCAGCCTCTCGAGTGCTGGGATTATAGACGTGAGCCATGCCTGGCTCAAAGTCCCTAACTTTAGACTTTTAATTTTTCATTGATTTATTCTGTTAGACTCTTAATGATAACCATGATACATATAATGAAATAAGACTGCCAAAGTTCAAGGGTATATCTATCTTATGTACATGATATTCAAATGGTCCACCTTTTCCTTAAAGACTGCAAACACAACTAATTACAGGGAATTTCTCATGGGTTTTCTAAACCCAAAGGCAGTATTGTTCCTTAGCTTCCTCCTTGTACTGAAACTAAACTTTCCATGCTCTCAAAATTTCCTGTCCCTTTTGTTATCAGAAACTTTGTGTGTTTTGTGTTCATTGGTCTACAGTTACATGATCTCTTCTTCTAGCTTAGAAATAAACAATGTAATAGCCACTGAGGAATACCTGCCATCTTGTTTTTTTTTTTTTTTTTTTTTTTTTTTTTTTTTTTTTTTTTTTTTTCTTTTTTTTTTTTTTTTTTTTTTTTTTTTTTGACATTGTGTCTTATTTCTAATGGCTTATCTATTATTTTCTTTTTTCTTTTAAGTAAAAAAATAAATAAATGAAATATACTGAAAAGGGCTAAAAATTATACCTTAAAACATGTCATTTTGGCATAAGGGTGGTTGTTTGAGCTGAAGACGCTTTGAAAGTAGCAGGAGGAAAAGGTCACTGTGGGTTTTTTTTTTTTAAACTAGGAGTGAGAACTCCCACATGAAAGCGTTCTCTTCCTTTGTAGCAGGAGGGCAGTAACAACCTTAATAGCAGGAATGAAGAGCTGAGGCCAAGAGAAATGCATTCAAAGAAATCTGAAAACTGACCCTTAGCTTCCCAGTCACTTCTCCCCTCACCCAGCCACCCTAAGCTCCTGCTCTTGGCATGTGTGCACAATGTACAATTCTGTCTCAGTGTGAACGTGTATGACTATAACTGTCTCTTTGGGTCTTAATTTTCTCAAGAAAATGTTAATGATACATAAAATTTATAATATATAGATTCATTGAATACTTTTCGACTGTTAATCTTTGTAATGACATTTTAATTCTTCTCAGAGTTAAGCTCTAAGAAGCAAGATATGAAAAATCACGTTCCCCACAAAATAAAAAAAAAAAAACTCAACCAAGGGCTGGCCAGATATCTCAGCAGTATAAAGCACCTGCTTAGGCAAGCTCAGGAAACCACAGAGACCGAGTTTTGATTCCCGGCACCACATGCTGCACCAGCTCCACCCCCAAGGGAGGCTAAGCTGACCACAATATCAATCAATCAATCAATCAATCAATCAATCGACCAACATTTAGTATTTTCCTCTATTAATGTTTGCTTAAGTTTGGTATCTAAATATTGTCAGGTGTCAAGGCTCTAATTTTGTTTGCTATTTATATCTTCTTCATAGATGTCATCCAGTGTTTTGCTTCAAATGTAGCCTCTATGCCCAAGACTGCTAATTGAATGTCCCTGCTCTTACCCAAGCAAAGAATTCTAACTTCCTATTAAAATACTTCAAAAGCATCTTCAATTTTACTGGCCACAATTTAATCTTGTTATTATTTATTATTATCATTATTGATAAATATACATAATGTATTTAGCACAGGGTCTACAGTGTCTTAGTACACAGATTAGACTCATGGTGGTCATTCTGTTTTCAGCCTCCCAAGCATTAGGATTACAGGTGTACATCATCACAGCCAGTCTCAATCTATCTCAGTATGCCCCAGGGGAGGGGTCAGCATGGCAGGCCGGGGATCTAATCCCCAGCACCTGTGTGTGTTTAAACAAGCCATTTAATCCGCTGAGCTATCTGGCCAAGACTTCTTTCTTAATAAATACTACTACTGTCTTTGCCTTTTGAAGTCATTGTCTCTGTTACTTTTCTGTCATTGTTGGGACAAAATACCCAACACACAAAATTAAGGAAAGGAAGGTTTATTTAATTCACAGTTGGTGGAGGTTTGAGTCCATAATCAGCGGGCTCCAAGGCAGAAAGGCCTATGGTAGAGAACAGTAGTTCATGGAGGCAGAAAACAGCAAAAGAGCAAGAGCAGAATGGGTGGAGCAATGGCGGGAAACAATCCTCTTTCCCTCCTTTATATTGCATTAACATTACCCACCCCAAGGCAGGTATAGCACTCAGACTCATAATTTGTTTGGGAACATAAATTATTCACAAACTCTAGTAGCCAGCACCAGGACCCCATGAAGCTTTGCGGGGACAACTAGACACAAACTATGAGTGTTATGTAACCATAATCCATCATTTATTTCATTTTTGTGACTTGAGTAACTTAAATTGTATCTAGTGTCCAAGATGGTGCGTTCTCAGTGGAAAAAACGATTAGGATTGTAGAGGCAAAACAGAAAGGAGAAATGATCCTTGGCTGAAAAGAATTATTACAGATGGGAAAGAGCAATAAATGAGTGACAGATATTTTTGCAAACAGTGTTGGCTCTGATCACGAACTGTACAAGCATTTAATGAGTTTGGCAAACAATGCTTCCTTATTTTTATGGAGAAGAGAAATTTAACAAGAAAGGAGTATGGAAAATAGTAAATCTGAGAATGTTTACCCCAATGCAAGGCAATTTTCAGGATGAGCTGTATGTCTGATGATGCTAAAATTGGCTTACAGTTCAAAGGCCTGGGGTGGGGAGAAGGCATGGCAGAAAAATGGCCCAGCACTTTGTTCTGATTCATCAGTGGAGCCAAGCAGTTCAGCCACTTAATTTTGATTACAAAATAAGGTGCTTTGGTGGGTCTGGGTATTGCTTTTTCATAGGTGATTAAGGCCCATACATATTTAGATATCTATATATCTTATTTAAATCATCTGGAAAAAATATTTCACTGTGATAAGAGACAATATCCACAGTAGAAAAAGTAGCTAGAAACTGCACCGTCCTTGTTTTCAAGGAACAGAGGGCCAAGAAACATTCCGTAATATTGATGTTGTTCTAACATTTTTCTTGTTGATAGACCATAATCATTCTTACCAATTTGGCGTACGATGATTAAAATCCCTATATAGTTCTTTATAAAAACCCATTTTAAAATAAAGTCCATGTTTCTTGCTTCTGTCTTCAGAGCTGCAGGGATTTAGAGTGCCATGGAGCTCACTCTTGTGCAATATGCTTCAGGCCCTCAGGCCTTTTACATTTCCTCAGATAGCTGCGCTGCAGCATGAGCAGTGAAGATGAATCGTGGCCTCCTGGTCACTAGTAGATTTTGCTGGCAAAGAAGCAGTTTGACACAAAATAGTAATATTTGAGTAAATAAACTTCTGATGTATAGACATGTATTTATTAGTTGGTTCCAAGTTCTATTTTATTTTGTTCAGTTTCACAGATATTTGATTTTGGTTCACATTCACTTACTATTCAATAAAATAAAAACCACTGGCAAATGTTTAATTTTTGTGGATATTGTTACACACAGATTATTTCCTATGCATATATTTAATTTTCATTAATTTATAAAATTATATCCAATGCTATTTTATATAATTGTGTAAACAAACATAAAATGATGCCAGTGACCATCGTTATTATGTTATATCTTTTGAGGGCTTTTCAATATTAAAATCAGGGCAGGCATAAACCTCAAGTTGCAGGGTACCTGCCTGCTTGAGTGAAAATGGCAGCCAGCACTTAAAGCTGGCTGATAGAGCGAAATCCATCAGTCTGCTAAGGCAAGGTAGGGAAGAATCCAGTGGTGTGGACGTGTCAAGAGGCCTGACATTGAGCTAACCCAACTCAGTGGGTGATTGAAGATCTAATTAGGAATATGGGGCAGGAATAAACTGCAGTCACTGGACAGATTGCATATTGTTATGGTGAGTGCAGGAATCAGGTAAAATTACTATCACACGCAAGAAACTTCATGTCATAGCAAATAGACCATAAAAATCAAGTTAGGTTGAGTTGCCACTCTTACTTTATATTTTAAAATCACATTTATTTCTATAATTTGGGCTTATCTGGGTAGATTCTCAATTTTCCATGATTTATGTATAGTGGCATCCTTGTTTTGATGACTAATACACTTATTTATATTCTTGATTTATTGGTCTCATTTTGAATAATTTATCAATATGATACTGGTAAAGTTCATTTCTATTTTGCATTTTAATTTCCATTAGCTCTTCTTAAAAAATAAAGCTGAGTTTTTCATTAATGATTACAAAATTTATCTTATCTAAATTCTGCTTGTGGACATATTTGCTTCAGATAGTAGAGTTCTGACAATTAAAAAGATATCTCTAGGCAAGTCATGTATTCTCCAATTTTAAGGAGTCTCTACAATCCTCTTTTGTGTCAATTCAGCTGCTTCCAAAATTTATAAAGCCTGCCTGATCCCCAAAGCTATTTAAGTTTCAAAGGTCAGCTTTATATACAGATAGAAATGAGAAGTTATATAGTAGAAAACAGAATTTCATATATTTGCATTTGAAAAACAATTTTATATAGCACCATTAAAACAACCAACAAATTACACAACCAACAAATTACATCTCTCATGTAAAATTATAGCTATTTTTGGAATTAACACATCCTTTAGAATGTTATTAATGAGATTTTTTTGTCCTTACTTTGTAGTTATATTGTTTAATTTATTATTTTCTGATTTGCTTTCATGTTGGCAAAGTAATTAATACTTATTTAGCAAATTTTCGGAAAAGAAAGAAAATATAGGAAAATTCAGATAAAAAATCATATAGAAGTAAACAAAGCTGAATTTATGGTATGTTTCTTCTTTTTTTATTTTAAAAAGATTTGTTTGTTTATTTATTTGGCAGTGTCTTGCCACTCAGTTCAGACTTGCAGTGATCCTACTGTTTCAGCCTCCCCAAGCGTGTCCTCCCATAACCAGTTTCAGTAGCTGGCACGGCCCGAAGCTTGCATGACATGCAGTACTGAGGATTGAACCCCAGTCCTTACACTTGTCAGGCAGGCACTTAGACTGCTGAGCAATCTCCTGGACCTGAGTGTGTTTCTTTTACATCTTTCTTATACTTAAAATTTGGTTTATAAAATATTTAGATTATATAAATATATTCATATATATTTTTCTTTGCATTAAAATAATTGAAATAAATGTAGACTATTTACTTTAAATGACAAAAGTTCAAAACGAGAAAGATTAATGGAGAATAGTTACCTATAATTTTAGATTTTGAAATAATTGATTTATTCAATATAATTTACCTTAATTCATAATTGAAAACAAAGCACTGGTATCATTTATACTCACTTATGTGTAATCTGAGTGCTCATATAGAAAATATTGCAATTATGCAAATAAAACTAGTATTTGACTAGGTATTTCTAGAGTAGTTTCTTAGAGTCGATGCATTTCTATAGAAAAGTCATGCAGGTATTCTAGCTAATTATTTGTGCTTATGTATCTGTCCCTTTAAATTGTAGAATCAGGAAGATAAACCAGAAGCTAACTATCTAATCTAAATACTTTAATATCTTAGGACTTTTTATCAAGGACAGTTCAAAGATTTAAGTTAAGAATTAAGATCCAACCTGTAATAAGATCTTAGTTTACTTTTGAACTGTTTTTTTTTTTTTTTTTTTTTGTTATAGACAACTAAGTTAAATAAAATATGATAGGCAGGCAGAGAGGACTAGACCCTGGAAGAAACCAATGGAAAAGACTGGACACCTTACAAAGGTGGGAAAGACGGGCTCCTCAAGCTGAGACCTAGACTTCAAGGTGGAAGGTAAGACTGATCCTCCACATACTTGCTAAGGATAACATCAGGAATGTATATATTAAATTAGCATTGATCACTTTGAGAAAGCCTGGAAGAGCTCTAACCTAAACCCCTATAGGAAAAGCTGCTGTACTGTATTCTTGTCCACTTTCTATCTGATCTTAATTTTATATTTTACCCGAGCAATTTTACTCCTAATCTTGTGCGTTGGCCATAGTTTTCTCCCACTTCTTGCCCACCTTGCAATTTCCCAGTTTTTCCTCACCTTGAACCTGGTTTACCTTGTGGTTTTGCTCTATAAAAATCCATTAAAAAGGCAGGGTCCTTGGCAACCCAATAACGATCCCTTCTGTCTCTCTTTTGGACAGAAACTTTTTACGCCAATAAATACATTCTGCTCTTAACCTCCATTATTTCTAAAATTCGTTCTTCAATTTTAGAAGACACAAACTGCATACCAGACATCTAGCAGTTAGGGAAATGCTTTTCCCTATATCATTTTTACTAATAAAAATCTTGCTTTATATTATGTATATAAAAATACAGTACTTTTGATAGAAAAGTTTAACATTTAAATCCTGAGCAATGGTTAGATCAGAAATAAAATACTGATATTAAATAGCCTAGCCCTACTCTGTCCTGAACCTTCCACGAGCAACTATCTGCATTGCAAAAAGAAACAGACAAATACCCAGATTATGTTAATGTTGCTAACACCTATTAAGAACAGCCTAGCATAACTGATTGCCTGTCCTGGGGCAGTGGTCCCTAATTTTGAGTCATGCTTCAATGGGGCACATCAAAGACAAGAAAAACTATTGCTTTTATTTAATTTTCCAGTAAGAACAAAGGAGGAATCTGGTTTCACTGACATTTAATTACCAGGTAGAAATGTGCCTTTTTCCAGCTCATTACAAAAAAAATTATGTCTCCTTTCCCATGAGGGCACACTCTGTTGTCATTACTCATGACGTGTTTCTCTCATATTCTTGGAGAATTGGAACACATAGTAATTTGTGTCAGTGATCAGATTCAACACATTTTTCTTTATCACTTTTTAAAAATATATACAAATAGATGAAATGCAATATTAATGCACAAGTACAGTGGCAGATCTACCATCTTATTACTCAATAAACAGAACATACAATTAAAAGTAATCTGATCATATATAAGAGAGTTGGTGAAAATTTCAAAAAATGATCAACTTCATGTATACTGTTGTTAAGACTCATCCTCCTTCTGAGGTAATTTTTCTATGAGGTTTTTGTAAATTTGAATAGCACATCTGTTGGAGTTAAAATTCCACAAATATTGGAAATAGGCTACAACTCTGATTTATGAATGGTTTGTTTACCTTTTCTGTCTATTTAAGACTTAAAACTAACTCTTCTGCCCCTGAATGTCTAGCACTTCCAATGGCATCTATAGTATCAGTGAGGCTCAGGAAATATATATTAAGAGAACAGAACAAGTTAAATGCAGGACCAAACTTGCAGATATTCTGTACTGCAATGAAAATCTGATATAGGAGAATGAAGCTGCCAACCTGAAAGTTACTTCTGATAAGTTCATTTTCTCTAAAATTTTTGAATGAATTCATTTTCTCTAAAACTGTTGAATGTATTTTAGCAATAATAGAGGGTAAACGAATAATATATTTATTGAGGGAAAGAAAGTTTCTGTCCCAGAGGAATAGAATGGGAACTGAATATATTGCCAGGGAATCTGTCTTTATTAGGGAATTTTACACAGAAAAAAGTTTTGTAGATCTTTTCTCAGTGTCAGTCATCTGGATGAGTCACAGCCATTGCTTGAACAAATTACCCTCTGTGAAAATCTGAGAGAATGTTTTCTCTCTAGGTGTCTTTCCTTATGCACACTATATATCATCGATCACTTTCCTCTGTGTTCCCATAATCTCCTTGAACAGGAAGTTTGATACTCCACTGAGTTAGAGGATGTTACAGTACAGATTCTCATGTCCTGAGTCCTCACTGACCTTGAAGGGCTAGGACCAAAACATTGACTATGCTCATAGCTCTTCTTTTTCTCTAATTTTCTGGTCTTCAAACTTAAGTTGTTAACCCTCCAGAAGAGAAGCTAAATGACATTATTCCCTATAACATAGGCACTTGAGCTTAACATCACTGTCTTTCTGAATATCAAATATCTTTTTTTGAAATATCTTAAATATAGCATGAAACAAGTATTTTTGGTAAATAGTTGATATTTTAAACTTTAAATCCGTATATAATGGAAAAATATGCGTAATACACAGAAATTTAGATATTTAGCCATTTACAAAATTGTAACTGTACACTCCTATGGCATTTTTTCCATTACACTGACAATGATAAAATATCTACAAAATATCTATAAAACATCTACCTGTATATGGTTACAGGGTAAATCCTGAGGGGATTTGACTGACCATGTCAGATACAAAAGTTACATTTTTTTGTTATATAGGTCTTGCTTTGTCTTGGTCTTAACCACCCACCAGAAAAGTCTAATCATGAGGTATGAAAGTAAAGCCATATTAATATGCTGAGCTATAAAAGGCTCAAGTCAATAGCTTCCGATATTGCCAGTTGTACTGATTACCTACTACTATTATGGACTATTGGACTATATATACAGCTACTTTCTTGTTCCATGAAAAGAAAGATCTGTACTAATGATGTTTCAACAAGATATCGTGTCTACATGTTGTACTCTGAACAACTACTAAAAAGAAAATGATATGAAATGTATTAAATTATCGTTTCTGTCCTACTAATCTATCATTAAACTGTCACATTGCTATTTCTTTCTCATTAATATTATTAAAAATAGAATTGAAAGAAAGAAAGAAAGAAAGGCCATGCAGTGAGTTGCGTCGAAGGTGGAAAACATGAAAACGCACTAGGTGAGTATGAAGTGGGACATATCTATGGTCTACCAGGAAGAATACAAACACAATTGCTCAGGTAAAATTATTAAATGCAGGATAAAATAAGGAGCAAATCACTTTGCAAGTGGGCATGAATATAGACCAGGGGTTTTTCCTGTAGAGGGTTGGGTTAATGATTTATGCTGGCTTTTTCAGTGTTATGGGGATGAGTTCACAATACCAGTCCCTGATAATTATCTTTAGGGAGTTACATATTTATTTGATCTTTTGTCAAGAGAGTGTCTGTCTCTCCCACAGTTGCAAAGAATCTTCCCTTCCATACTGGCTCATGTTGAGGGCCTAGCCTTATCTGATTGCTTATAATATTTCTATCTAACTCAGGGGCCAACAACAAATCTTTAAGAGAGAAATGAGTGTATAAATCCACAAACACAAGAAGCTGTTCATGTGAAATAAATTTCTACTAATATTATGTAAAACAGATGAAAATTAGCATCACACCTCAGAGAATTACATCTTCATAAAGCAGATGTGCTATGTGAGTTCACACAGTTTGACCATTATCTGTTTGCGTGTGTCATGGTAGAATATCTCCATGTGCCAAAACTCAGCTGCTGTGAATCCAGACCATTAGAGGAGATGGAAAGCAGGCTTTGAGCTCAGGTAAGATGTAATAAGAAGGTTTGATGTCTAGGGAAAAATCAATGCTGAGTGGATTGGATTTGAACTGCTCAGGAAGAAGAGGGATTTCAGATCCCTACTTGGGCCAGACTTTTTCTAGATGTGTATTCAATCCTATCACCACGTGAGAGTGGCACATTTCCTGACCATCAAGAATCAGAGCTTCCATTGTTGAGCACTGTTTAATGCCCCCTATACCTCTCCAGTTTTCTCAAGATGTATTTTCCACCTTCTTTTAAAATTCTGTTTCTCAGTCCTAGGAAGATAACTCAATGGAATAAATATTTGCCTGGCAAGCACAAGGTCCTGAGTTCAATCCCTGGCACCACCAAAATAAAAATAAATGAATAAATAAATCTCTATTTGTCCTTTTCCCTCTAACACTAACAGAAATTTTCTTGAGACAAAGCTTGTTTCCTGTCACCTGGTGGCCATTTCTAATCGGATGGTTTCCAAGCAATAAACAATATTTTCACTTTGTTTCTGAAGAAAGCTTTTGCTATTAATATCACATCTCATACTCATTGGTGGCCTATAATATAGTATATTTCATTTTTTATTAATAAATAGGATTTATTTTTAGAGGGCTTTACACAAAGAACAATCTTACTCATCTAGCCCCGCTGATGAATTCTGCCAGCAACTAGAGAACAAATAATACAAAATTTATTAAATCATTTGAATATAGAAAAGGTTGAAATACTTTCCTACTCACTTCAAGAAGCTTAAAGAAAGAATTTTGCAATTAGACAAAGAAAGCAAAAGAGAAATCAAAATGTAGATTAATGCAGAAGCACCTTCATTTTAGCTGGTGGCTATTTTCTGCTATAGAAAGTGAAATTAAGAATAAATTTATTTGTTTATGTTTGTTTGCTTGTTCGTTTTTGTCTTTGGCAGAACCGGGGATTGGACTCAGGCCCTTGCACTTGCCGGGCAAGGACTTATTCTACTGAGCTGTCTCCCCAGCCCCTAAGAACAAATTTATAAGGGACATGGATTTACCACATGAGGTGCCTATACTATATACAGTTAAATAGGGTATAGTATATAACACATAAAATTTTGCATTTCTAGGAAAATTTGCAGGCTGAGACAAAGGATTAGAAAGCTTGCAGCATACATGTCAAGACTGAAAACACTAATTGGGAAGACAGTTTATCACTCAGCTAAGAAACATATATTTAAAGAGGAGCCACATTTAAAACATTCATTAATTCACTTACTGATTTAGTCCCTCTTTCAACAAATGTTCTTTAGGAACCAGTGTGATCTAATCTCTATTGTATATTTTTTCATACTTAATATAGGGTCTTCAAGGTCTCAGTACACAGATCAGACTCAGTGATTCTCCTGTTTTCAGCTTCCCAAACTCTGGGATTACAGGTGTGCTACCACTCTCAGTCTTAATCACCCTCCCAGAATGCGCAGGTGCAGGCTGGCATGACATGTAAGGAATTGAACCCCAGTTGCTATGTCTGCCTAAGCAGGCGCTTTAATCCACTGAGCTATCTGACCAACTTTAATACATCTTTTATAAACCTTTCATCGAAGCTTTTCAGTGGTTCTAAGAAAACTACTTTAAACTTCTTCAAGTTTGGAGACACTTGCAGAAAAAAAAATACATGAAGGTATTTAAAGATTTTATTTCATAATCTTACCATGGATTTATGACAATTAATGAAAACACATCATTGGAATGAGGGGAGAAAATTTCAGGACTTATGATTGTTTGTGTAAGGGTTGCATGGCAATAGAAAAAACCTAGGTATTTGGGTCAGTCTAAAACTGTAGTAAAGAGGTTAATGGTTAAACAGTGGGCTGTTCAGTCAGATTTGAATGTAAATAATAGGCTCCTATTTGAGTCCTTATATAATATTCTCATAATTGCCAAGGGAATCCTAAATCTAACCTTGTAAAAGTCAGCACACACTAAGTAATATACTCTCTTATCTATAATAAATACCAGCTGAATGTTCCTGAAAAATCATGTCACTAGAGTTACAGTGACAGTACTTCATCTGTATTTCCATGCTGACATTGCTTTAACCAACATCACAATATGCTCAACAGCTGAGGTTTATGATTCCATTAAAATGCCAAAATCACAGATCAGCTGGTGTGGACAAGGAAGTTGGACATCTTTATAAATGATGTCATTCTATCCTACATATTCATAGATGAAATTATTATGCCCGTGCAACTTTATTGTTCACTTGATTTTTCAGACCATTTCAATATTTGGACTGAACCCTTCCACTCTTCAAGCAACTCTTAGTCTACTGTCCAGGAATCAATCCATGGAACTGTGTTGAGCCTATTTCATTTTTAAAGAGTTCAGCTGTAGTAGCTTTAAAGTTTGGAAGTCATACTCAATTTTTTCTTATAAAGGCACTCAAATTAGGATACTGCTCTCTATATTTGTGCAGAAAAGTCCAATACTTAGAGCCATATTTTTTCTCCCTTCAAGAAGTACTGATTAAAGATGACAGATTTTTAATTCTGCAGGATGGAATTCAGTGTTTGATGTTATGTGTCAACCAATTAAAAGTGAAATGTATGTTTATTTTTTCATCACCAACTAGGTTTCATTATACTTACTGATAGATAAGGAAACATTTTTCATGTATTACATTAGGCAGGGGCTGCAAATGACAAACACATATAGTACATTTCTATTTACAAATGAGATCAAAAGACTTTAGTAAGGAGGTGACAATTAAACTTTCACTTTGTCAGGAATTGAGTTTACATGAAATCACAAGGCAGATGAATGTCTTGACACAATATGTGGCTTCCAGAATGGCCAAAACAGAGAAGCAGAAGGGCACTGGGAACATGAAATTGCTGAGTATTGACTGTGCCTAGTTGCCACAGTTAGTTGCAGAAGGTTTAACGGTTCTGTTTTGATATTTAGACCTTCTCTCCATTTTGATTTAAATTTAACATATAGTGAACAAAAAAGCCCAGTTTCATTCTTCTACAAACAGATAACCTTAAAGTTTTATTAATTTCATGTTTGTCATTTTTCCCCCAGGGGCTTAAAAGAGCCTTAGAAGTCTTACTTACAAGGAGTGAAAAATCAATAGAGCAAAATGATAGTGAATACTCTTACCTTTAGACTTTATAAAATTATATTTTCTTGTACAATAAATTTATGTGTTTTTGAAAACTTAATTAGTTGAATCGACACATATGTACACAGGCACATTATTCTTCTGTGGCTATACTTCTCAGGTTATTTGTGTGTTTGGAATGAAATACGTGAAGCAAGTATATTAGCTTTGCTTCCAAATCACAAGGCAGATGAATGTCTTGAAACAAATATGAAACAAATAGGCAGGTGGAGGGAAATTACGTTCTTCTGGAGTTTCTGTACGTTGTTTTTTCCAAATTAACTAAAGTTCCACCTGCTCAGAGCCATTCATGGCTCCTGCTTTTCTATTAGGGAAGCCTCTGGCCATTACAATACTCTTGTAACCTTAGGACATCTTCAATGTAAAACCAAATGTTCTTATTAGAGAAAATGACTTTTTAATATTAAGAAAGATATCGTTTTATGAGTAATTATTACTTCATTTAAGTGAAAATTTTGAATTTGAAAGTACAAATTTACTTTTTAATTTCAAGAGGATATCATGGCTTCCTTATGAAACTAAGGAGAGTAAAAATAGAAAGAATAGCAGTTACACATGATAAAATAATAGATCACCACATGCTAAGGAATATTGTTTGGATATGATGCTTTGCAGTGTTTTATTTCAAATTCTGTTATAACTAATAATTTATTAAATGAAAACCGTTTTAATCTAACACAATTATGATATGTTATTATAAAACTTACAAATAAAAATTTAATTTAAATTCCTTGATCAGTATTCAGAACTCCAGAAGTATGTTTAGACTGATAATTTTAGGTCAACGATGATGTGGTTAAAATAGAAGTTTTATGTTTCACTGATAGGTATGGAAAACAGATTAATTTGTCTGTACAATATGAACATATACATATTCTCTGAGTCAGAAATCGTATAGACCTATATCTATAGAAATTCAAAATTGAATTTGCAGATGCAATGATTTACTATTGTTGCATTGCAATTAATGTAATAAATAGAAGATGAAATGGATGGAGTGTCTGCATTTCAATTTGGAATCAGTTTATTTAATTTAATTTTAAGAATACTCCTTATGAGAGTCAGTAGTCCAGGTAAAAGATAAAGTTACAAAATTAGAAGCTCAGTGTCAATGATGGTTTTAACAAGAAGGCTATATGAATGAAATATGAAGGGAAGACTGCAAGTATTGGAAAACATTGCAAAAATGACCTTTAAAGGCCAAGCACTAACAGTGTGTGCTGGTATCTTTCTCATTATTTGGTGATGAGTCCTCCATCTGAACTGGCACAAGAGTAACTCAAATTTGGCAAGTGACATGTCTTGGATAACTCACAATAAAATTATTTGTTTACTTGAAAAAATTTACAAATCCATGTTTATGTAGTTTATTTTTATTGAGTCAAATCACATATTAAATTTTACTATCAAAAGTCTTAATTTTGAAAGAAGTTTTGGGGGAAATGAACCACTCACATACCCTAAGTTTCATTCATTAAGCTTTGAAAAAAAGACAAACTATGATAGTTGCTTCAAAGAAATATATATCTTATTTTTCTTATATTTATTGAGCTGCTACAAAAAGTTTAAATGTATTCAGCATCTTTTCTTCTTTTGTTCCGCACAATACCCAGGTTTATATTGAACATGTATTTACAGAGAATATGACATTGTTTCTTGACCCACAGGTACAGTTTTGCAAGCTTGAGTTGAATTTCTAAAATTACCTTTTGATAAAAATATACATTTGATATAATTTTGAGACTAATAATGGGATTTCACAATTATGAAGTTCTAGAAATCTTTATTACTTAAATTTTTAGGGAACAAAAGGTAAGAAAATGAGTTTCTTTGTTATTTAATTATTAGAAATTTATTGTTAAATGATTGTTCTTTGTATCGTGGATCTCAGTTCACGTTCCCACCGAAGGTCCAACAGTAGGCAAACTTGTTTCACATTGGTTCCTGTCTTTGTTTATGGCAGTATAACAGATGATCAAAGAGTGAGTAACTGATCAATAATAGAAACTTGTCTTTGACCATTTTGTATCAGAGGAAGTCCACATCCAAACTCTAGCAAGCTTCACATCTAATGAGGACCCACCCTCAGCTTCCAAAATATCCCCATATTCTCTCATTGTTCAGAGGAGATTCTGTGCCCTTACACTGTAGGAAAGGCAAGAACAGTGTGGTAGCATTCACCTGTAATTCCAGCACTCGGAAGACTGCGCCAAAAGCATCACCATGAGATCAAAGAGCAGCCTGCGCTACATAGTGAGTCCAAAGGTGGAGATGATACCCTGTCAAAAGAAAAAAAAAAAGTAGTTAAAAAATTATCTAATATTCCCAATGTCAGCTTATAAATGTATTATCCTATGCATGAATGAGATGTTCCCCTAAGCTAGTACCCCTCTTAAAACTTGGCTTTCTAGGATTACCATGGTTATGTATTAAAGTATGTTGAAGTTGTAGAAATTATAGTTTTTGCCTAGTTTCTACAATAGAATACTCACTGTAGAAATGATAGAACTGTTGTCATCAGGAAGTCTTGGGTTCAGGGCTCATAGGAACAAATTGAGTTCAGCAGCCAGGCGGTATGAGGAAGTCAGGCAGTTAAACAGATGACGCACACACGATGGTTCTGCCTATTGCTGTGGAATCATGCACTTGCTTCTTTACTGCTAGGCCCTAGGTCTACTGACCTTTGACTCACTTTGATGAAATGTAGTTTCACGTTGTGCTCCAGGATTTGCACAAATCCTTTGGTTTAGTATTATAGGAGTCGCTGAAATTACATACCTTACATACAAAATAATGTTTGAAAGCTTCTTCATGAAATCCTTGTGTTTTAGCTGTTTCATAGTCTATAAATGCTTTCTTATATGACCTAATGGGGGAGGCTAGCACTCCCATAAGTGCTACTTTTCAACACTTGGTAAAGCAGTTTAGATTTCTTATAAAATGTTATTAAAATAGATATTATATCTTCACTGGATGACCATATACAATCCAAAAGGTAATTATGAATAGCATTGCTCTATCTTAATTCAATTATTTCCAAGAGTTTTGACCTAGTGGGAAACCAAAGTTAAATTCAGAACAGAAATAAATATTTAGACAAATTGAATCTTTAAAAGCTTAAAAATATACAGCTTGTCAGAAATAATCTTGCTGACATTGTGTGGACACTTCTTGTCAGATTTTTGGTACTGCTTCAAAATTTTTAAAGTAGGAAAATATGATATTTATGTGCTTTTAAAGAAAAAAAATTTAAAAAGAAATATACAGTTTGTAATATCCTACTAAAGGGACAATATTTATTGTTATTTAATTTGCTGCCAATGATTGAAATTGGTTTACTATACAACATGAAATTCCACATAGTCCCTGTACTTTGCAAAGTAGTTAAAATTGAGAAGTATTTTAAATTTTCATTACATGGTATAATGTTTCTGGGTCTGATCTCATTACTAGCACTTAGGTCTCTTAGCTTCTTGATGCTTTCTACCCAGTCTTTTGTTTAATTGTTCAGCTTTACTTTAGGGAGATATAACCAAAGTTTTGGCCTGTGGGTCATCACCACCCCTGTTAAAAATACGTAGGGGACCCATTCTCTTCTTGTTTAGTGCCCCCCATGGTACTGATTAAAGGACAAGGACAGGGCCCAGGATAACTTCAAAAATTTCTTTCTGCTTGAATTCTCTCAGCAGGGGGCTGGAGACACACTGAGTATTTGGTCCTTTAGATCCTGTTGTGATGATTCCTCTGAATTTCCTTTGGCAGAAGATGAAACACTAATGTTTACCTAGATCATAGTTAAGCAGAAACTCTGTGAAGTGCTTAAAAGAACCTCCCCACATAAAACCTTGTGAGGCAAATGCTTTTTTGATATTTTAGGGAACTGTCTATAGGGTATTCAGGATCTCAATACTAGACTGGACTAGTAGTGATCGGCCTGTTTACAGCCTCCCAAGAGCTGGTATTACAGGCCCATGCCACCATACCCAGTTTCAATTGCACTCTCAGTGCACCGTGTGGGTGGGGCTGGTACAGTAGGCCTGGGGATTAAACCCTTTTCCCCTGCACCCACTTTCAGGCACTTTAATCCGCTGAGCTATTTGGCTGGCCCTTGAAGAAAGTCTTTATTCCACTATTCGTATATGTAACATCTGGTCATTCATCATGAGGGTTGTTAACATAGTAAACCCAAAACTCTTTTCTTTCAAAGCAGGTTATCAGTTAGCATGGACTAGGAGACAGATTTACACATGGTGTGGAAGCAAATGATTTTATCAAATGATGAACAATTTCCAACACAGGACACCTCAGGTATGGTGTGTATAGGTTACATGGCCTGCATTCCTTGCTTGCCTTTTGTTCATTGGTCTTCTCTCAACTGCAACACCATAAGTTAGTTCTAGATGGACAAAGGGGCCCAAAGAAATCTAGGAGATGGACGATTTATGGCTTCGGAAAGCATTCCCTTATTCTGATCTTGTTGTGGTCAGAGACTTGTCAGAGACAATTTAAGTAACTTGCTGAAGATCATATAGGTAGCAAACAGAAGACAACGGTTTGAATTCTGATGGCTGGCCCAACAGTTAATTAACTGTCACTTTATAATGACTCAAAGAGAAATTCCATCACTTATGAAAAGCTTCTACTGCAATAACATATATATTTAAATAGTTCTCTAGTACACAAACATGTTCCTTAGAGAGATAATATCATGCACTCTAAGCTTACATTTTACAATATTTGAATGGTCAATTGCAAGGGTGATAAGAATGAATTATTAGTTCACAGAAAGTGCATTACATTTGATAGTTCTGCAGTCTAGAACAAAATTGAGTTTTCTGACTTTTGCAGATAAAAATTCTATGCTTCACCTTTGATTAATCTGGGTTTTGCATGTACTTTCTAAAAAACAAAATTACTTTCTTTTGCAAATGGCAATAACCTTCTAAATTAAAATTCTACATTTGCTATCAAGGATGTCTTTGAACTTAGGGCAGTTATTTGCCTTTCTTGATACTCTTAAGTTAACAATGAGTAGTGATAAAGTTACAGTTGAATGTTCATAGTATAAAATGCAGAAATTGTAAGTGATTCAACTGATAAAGCATGCATAAAACCCAGAAGATCTAATTGTTTAACTACAGCCACGTCTCTGCAGATAGTGTACTGTGAGAAGCTGTGGTCATATTTTGTAATTACTTTTACCAGGCTTAAAGACATGCTGAAATCACCATGCAGTGCTGTTGTCTGCATTTTCCAGAGTAACTTAAAAGTGACATGTGAAATTTGATGATAGGAAACTCTCTCAATTTAAAGAAAATAGCACCACGTTGTCCTTTCACATGAATTTCCTGTTTTAAAGTTCTTTCTGTGTGTCATTCTTTTCTGTCTGAAGCTCTGCTATCTCACTTTCTCTTTGTTTCCCAGCTGCTACTCAGTTCTTGGCTTGGTCAGCTGGATTGTATGTGTTATTTGAAGTTAATTAAATCAATGATGAATTATAAATTGAGGTGCAAAATTCAGGGGAGCAATGAATGACAAAGACTTCTGTAGGACACCCAAAGGAATGAACATTGTCAAAGTTCAGAACTGTGTCTAATACAAAGTGTCAAGATTTTTTATATTGAAGTTGGCACCACCTTTCTGATTTAACTGTAAACTCTAGTGTAAAATTCAGAAATAATTTTTATGAGCACATTAGATGATATGAGATTATTAATCATTTAAAAGAATAAAAAGTAAAATCATTACTGTAGTCTACAGTGGATACACATGCCCATCTCCAGTTTCAGTATTAGAGCAACAGTATTATCCGTTGGGAAAATATTGATATGTACATCTGAGATTTCACATGTCTTCCACCCATTCTTTATAAAACAACACCAGAGTGTTGCACAGCAGCGCACGTGCCTCCTGGTAAGCACAAGGTCCTGAGTTTGATCCCTAGTACTTAAAGAATACCAATATCAATATCTTGGAACTATATTTTAGTGGTTCTGTATTTCTTAAAAAAATTTGCACAACTATACACAGATATGCATTTTTGGTGCATGTACGTTCATTGTCTTCTGTCACTGATATTGTAGGTCTTTTCTATTTCTATCGCGAAATATAATTACAGATTCAAGTGCTGAGCTTTCCAATATGATAGCCACAGGCCATAAGTCAAATTAATCCAAGTTAAATAAAATTCAAAATTCTGTTCAGTTCTTTAAGCACAGTAAACATATGTCAAGTATCAAAGACTGCCATATGGCTAGTGGTTAATACATTGAATAGGAAAGACGTATAATGTTTCTGTCATGACAGCAGGCTCTATGGGATGGAAAAATTAATTTATTCATAACCATTGTGCATTATATTGATTTATATTATCTCAAATCAAAGTACTTAGCTTATGTGATTTCATATTTTAACAACACACAAACTACATATGTATAATATATGTTACATTATATAATATATGTAATATATGTATATATATATATATATATACATATATATATATATATATATATATATATATCTGCATTCCTTTTCCCAGCAACATGATGCTTCAAAGAAGAAACAAAAAATGCCTTCATAAGTGTAGTTTTAATCAGAGTACTAAAGCTTTATTTACATTGTTCTGTACCTTAATCCCCCAAATTCAACATTTTCAAATTTTCATCCTGCATACCCTAAGAAACTCAAATTGTTTGCCAAACAACTGCCTTATATTTGTGTCTACTAAATCTCCAACATCAAGAGCATGACATCTTTTAACTGAAGAAACACTTAGAACACTTTTTCTTTAGCCTCAAGCATCCAGATAATGTGAATACTGATGATGAGACACATTTACAGCCCCCCGCCCAGTCCTGGGATTACAGGCCTGTGCTACCACTCCAGTTTCATGGCTGGCACAGTATGCAGTACCAGTGATTGAACCTGGGTCTTTGTGCTTGCCAGGCAGGTGCTTAGACTGCCAAGTTATCTCCTCAGCCAGATTTACTATCTTACTGTTCTGGAGATCAGGATATATAATAGGTTTCACTAGGCTAAAACCAGAGGATCAGCAAGTCAGCATTTTTGGGGTGGGGTGAAGGGTCTATAGGAGGTCATTGCAATACCATTGTAACAGCGCTGGGCCTACATCCCTAGTCCAGGATAATTTCTTCTAAAAAATCTTTTTTTTTTTTTTTAAACAAAAAGTGAAGCAGTTTAATAAAAATAAATACAAAATAAGAAAAGCCCAGGAATTTGTATCTAAGTTCGTTCCCCTAAGTTCTGTTTGATCACCTCCACTAGTTCACCTAGTTACTTGTTGTCCATTTGGCAAATCAAGAGAGAGAGAGAGGACACTCTTGGAGATCTGGTTCTGGCAGTGTGTCTCAGCTTATCATATATATATATATATATATATATATGTATATATATTAGGATAGATATATAGCTACTTTCTCATAGTTCTATGAAAGGAAAGATTTATGCTAAAAGTGCTTAGACAAGATATCATGTCTGCAGCTTGTACTCTGAACAACCACAATGAAGATAACATGAAATGTATTAATTGACACCCAGCAGAAAAGTTTAACCATGAGACAAAAATAGTAATGCTAGATTAGTATGTTGAACTGTAAAAGGCCTAAATCAATAGCTTCTGACATTGCCAGTTCTGTCAATAACCCAATATGATTATGAAATATTGGACTATGTATACAACTACTTTCTCTTGGTTCAATGAGAATAAATTTTTGTATCAACAATGATTGGATAAATTATCATATTCACATCTTGTGCTCAGAATAACTACTACAAGGACAACAAATATGCATCATATCAATTATTGGTAATGTACTACTAACGTGTTTTGAAACTGTCACATTGTTTCTCATTAAAAGTAACAAAAATAAAATATAATATAATGAAAATGTATGTAAAATGAAAAATCTGCCAGGCGTGGTGGTGCACGGCTGTAATCCCAGCACTCGGGAGGCTGAGGCAGGAGGATCAGTGCAAGTTCGAGACCAGCCTGGGCTACAAAAGTGAGCTCAAGGCCAGCCTCAACTGCGTAGCGAGACCCTGTCTCAAAAAGCCAAAAAAAAAAAAATAAATAAATAAATAAAAATAATAAATAAATAAATAAATAAATAAATAAATAAATAAATAAAATAAAATGAAAAATCTTTGGCTGGCCGTGGTGGCGCACACCTGTATTCCCAGCACTTGGGAGGCTGAGGCAGGAGGATCGGTGCAAGTTCGAGACCAGCCTGGGTTACAAAAGTGAGCTCAAGGCCAGCCTGAAGAACTTCATAGTGAGACCCTGTTTCAAAAACACACACACAAAAGAAAAATCTTTAACTCTAAGGCCATGGACATCTGTTTCTTTTTTAAGGAGAGTATAGTTCTGCCATACCCCTTTCATATTTTGAAATAAATACCTTGTATACTTTATACATGTATGCAAACATAATTTTATAACTACAGATAATTCTTTAATATTGATATTAAAGATTTATAGAAGAGAATAATTTTGTACATTTGAATATGAAGATAATTCGACAAAATGCATAAAAGTTGGGCAGCTAAGGCTTTATATCCACTTATGACAAGTATCAAGGTAAGCAAAGCAAATCAACAGCATAAAAACATCACTGTTTACAAGTTTTGACATTTTCAAGTAAAAGTTCAATAGGTATATTTGCAAACATGTTTACCAATCTGTCTGTGTGTTTCTCTGTCTGTCTATCTATCCATCCATGTGAATAAAAATTCATCACTACTGGAAAAGCTAGAGTTGCATATTTTGAACATGCTATTGCACCAGTCACGTAAGGATTATGAAATCTTCATAGTTAGATTTTGCAAAACGGCAAACAACTCATTTGGAAATAATGTTACACAGACACCCTGAGAGTCAAAGCACATACACTTCTGAGAACTCAAAGTACACATAAAACGAAATGTTTCATATTTATATTTATGATAAGAATCTTTCAACCTGAAATAATTTTAAGCAGATTTTTCTTTTTCATGAATGCCTTGCAAAATTTTTAAAACTAATCTGGGATTATAATGGTTCTCCGCTGTTCACGATAGTGCAACTTATTGTGAGATGATGTATATTTCTTATGTCCAGGGTTATAAACACTCTTTGTTACATATGTACACAAAAATATGCACACTCACATGTGTACCATACAGGCTTTCCAAAATGTTTCTTGCCTGCTTCATCCTTTGTGGGTAGCCAATTTTTCTAAGTTTTACATTCTATAATGGAAGACGATAGAATAATTATTGGTCAACTAATAGCTGTGGTGATGCTGGATGTTGAAGATGTATTAAAGAATGAGATTTGCTCAAAATTTTTTTTTCTATGATGTTTTGGGTTGTTTTGGCTTGATTGTGAAATAATGAATACAAGTATTTTAGAGTATACAAAAATAAATTGTCATATGGTTGAAATTCCTATGCTCATTCATAACGTGTTAATTAAAAATATTTGTTATGAGCCAGACACAAGAGAGTACTTGAAAGGAGGCAATGACATGTACAGAATGCTGAAACTGTTATTTATTTTTCTGCAGTGGAAGCAGGGGACTCTTTATGCATGCAAATGAAATAATCTAATTTGTATTTTCAGAATACCATTGTCTACTCTGCATAAAATAGGGAATAGTGAAACACTGGGGAAGTAAAGTAGGTGCTGGTCAAGGGTACAGTAGATTGGAAATGATGGTGAGAAGAACTATCATTTGTTAGTAGACTTGTATGGTGGATCCTTCACTGATGAACTCAACTCTAGAGGGCTAGTTGCAACTCAAGTTAGTTTTAGGACCAGCCAAATAGCTCAAGGGATTAAAGCGCCTTCAAGCAGGCACAGGGGCCAGATAGTTGATCCCTGGGCCTGCCCTCCTGGTCTTGCCCCTGGGATGAGCTGAGATTGGAACTGAGACTGGGTGTGGTGGCACAGGCTTATAATACCAGCTCTTGGGAGGCTGTAAACAGGTGGACCACTACCAATACAATCTAGTAGTGAAACCCTGAACACCCTGTTGACCCTTCCCTAAAAATCCAAAAAAAAAAAAAAAAAAAAAAAGAGTTGGCTTTAAGTCAAGACTGTTTTCCATAAAAGTAATGGAAATGTCCATAATGTGTACTAAATCTACCAATACTATCAATAACTACCCTTATAAAAAGGGTTGTATAGTATATGTACTTTACCAGGAACACAAACATTTTTCCAGGTGTATTCACCAAAATGTATAAAAATGTACCTAGTTTAACAGAAAAGAAAATGATACCATATTCACCATTCAAGTTAATGTCATTGGTTTTCAGGAAGAGAGGAGATGAAATGTAAGGCTGCTATTGTTTGGGAGAAGAGTCTTTTTCCATAAAAATATCAGGGATGTAGCTCTCTGATGTCCTTTCTCACCTTGGGACAATTTGTGGCCCACTAGGTTCTGTTTCTCGCTCACAGGGTCTCAACCATTTTATGAATAAAACTGGCCTAAGGTTTTCTTTTTCTGCTTTCCTTTAACACTGTCTGTAGTATGACATTGCATCATTAGGCAAGTGAATGCAATGATTGGCTGTTTCTCTGTCTGGATGAATCTTCTCTACAAACGTCAGTAGGTCTGTCCAGCTTTTTAGGGTTTCCTTTATTTCAGAAGAACTTTGCTGGACTGACTGCTGATGCTCCCCCTTGTCTTCATAAAGTGTTCAGTTGTCATTCTTGTTATTCATGGAGAAGTTGCTCAAGTTCTCCTGTAGACAATGCCTCTGTTCCTCCTCCAGTTCTGCACTATCACCACTGTTTATCTGCAAGACTATGGATTCTACTCTAATGACTATGTCATGAATTACAGGGTCCTCCACATAGACTTCAAAGTCTCTCACCTGTATTTTAGGCTATCCTTTCTTCCAGGAAGATCTGAGTGGCCTCACCAAGATACTGGAATACTGGAACAAGATTTCTCAACCTCACACAGGAAAAGATGTTGTAATTTTTCTTTCTTTCCTCCTTTCTTTCTTTCTTTCTTTCTTTCTTTCTTTCTTTCTTTCTTTCTTCTTTCTTTCTTTCTTTCTTTCTTTCTTTCTTTCTTTCTTTCTTTCTTTCTTTCTTTCAGTGTTGAACCTGTATCGAGAACCATCTAGAGACACTTCAGGAAGCATTCCTGGGTGCATACATTTTTAAAGTTTTCTATCACTTGCTGGTCCATAGGCTGTAGTAGAGGAGTTGTATTAGGTGGTTCTTGACTGAGAGCCATGGAAATTCCTCAGCCAATGCTTCCAAATTTCATACCTGAGCAGAAACACTGTCAATGATTGAGAGCCTTGAGTGATAAAGCATTGTTCCTTATGCATTTCTTTGCTTTTATTTTTCAGTGAGACATTAATATTTCATTATGGATTAAGAGTCATAAGCTTATTCCATTAGGATCTTTTTGCATTTCATAGACATGCTATTCAGACAAATGTTTTATTTTTCCTTCAAGTAAGAAACAGTGACCAGATATAAATGTGCAAAATGGGTTTATATCTAGTAACTTGAACAACTAATTTGAAGATAACACCATGAATACAGCATCGTGTTGAATTTCTATTACTTTATTTAGTGAAAATTTGTATCATTCCTAATGCTTTTTTATTACTATTTTGTGTTCTTTAAAAAATAAAATAATAAAAAGAAAAAGCAAGATTCAAAGTGGCTGAGGAATGTGTCTAACGCTACAACAATACCTTTTTTTTTTTCTGAAGCTGTTTTGATTTTTTTTTCCTTTTTCACTCTTTCTCCCATCCATTCCATTTTTTTTTTTGTGGTTCTCATTCAGGCCTGTTGAAGATAATTTACAGTTTAATCATTACCCACTTGCGTGTGTTCATTTCTTCTAGATTTACATCATCTACACATTCCTATATTTCTATATCTTTCCAGGTAAAGTCATTATGGTTCTCAGGTCTCCTCTCATCCAAGTTACTGATCACAACATTGGACAGAGCAGCAATTTTGTTATTCCTTCTAGAAAACATTTTTTGGCCTGGTGGAGGCCAATCCACTCTATGAAGGGGAATGGTGTTTCTCTGTGAAGTAGATACACATCTCACCTATTTTTGAACTGTCTTAACTGAAAGACAATAAATAAATCCTTGACCTTGCTGAGAAAACAAACTAATAAACAAAAATTAATACCTTTTTGCAAGTAGGTAGTGAGTGATCTACTTGAATGTTGGAGCAGCATCCTGTATATCAGCACATGGGAAACAGAAAAAGAAAAGAACTTGACCATTCCTAAAAACAATGTTGCGGGTTTGAAGTCTAAGCTCCACTGGACAAGGAAGTACAAGGACAGTGGGAAGGAGCCTTACACCAACTGATCTGATCAGTATGTGGGATATGTTGAGTAACACAGAATTTTTGGTTAAGGCTGCAGGCTCCAACCACGAAAGGAACTTGTTCCATGCTTTCCCCCTTGGAAATCCATGAAGTCCATTGGAATGGTAGTAAATGTGATGGGGATGGATGGCAAGTTTCCTTATACACTTCTTAATATTAGGATGTAAAGCCTCCTTGATCCACTCAAGAAAAATAACGCTTATCACCAGGGTTTTGCATTAGATCTTCACATAACCCCAGCTTATTCTTTATTATCTTATGTTTTGTCATCACTCTAGGGGTATCAGAGTAATAAACCAAGAAAGATCTCTTCTTGAGGTCACTATTCAAATTGGCACATAACTGTAAGTATAGCTTATCCTTCACAGGTGTGTGGCCTGGACTTTTCTTCTCTTCATTTATATTTTCCTGGGCATTTTCTTCTAGAATAGGTCAGTTTCATCACAATTGAAAACTTGATGAGAGCAAAAACAATTTTTCTGTCTTACATTTTCAGAGAGATGTATTTAATTTTCAGCATCCCTTTCATCAGGATAGGCTGTTTCACCATGCCTAGACTATGAACACCAGTTCTTGTTTTAAAACTGTTAACCCTCCTTACTGGCACAAAATGTTTTACTGTTATCACTGTTAATGGATTATCATTTACAAGATCTGCACTTATAGCCTTAGGTTTTTAAACAAATTATAGTCTCAGTCCATAACCTACCCTTTTCTTTTGTTTACTCATACTAAGAGTATGAAATAATATCTAAATTTGACATAATTTGAAATAATATCTAAAATTGACAAAGACATGCCTAAATCAATAGCATCCCAAGTAGGGGAACAACTACACAAAAGTAGAAAGGAGAACAGAACAGAAATAATCTCTGTATTAGAGAGAGAAAGGATAACCATAATGACAGACTTAAATACTATTAAAGAAGACATCGGTAAAAAATTAGAGGAGAATAGAAAAATGATGGACTCTCTGACGGAGCCATATTGGAAAGACATAGATCGCATGAAACAGTTTCAAAGAGATATACAAGAAAATAAAACCTCGATCACAAGTTGGCAGAGCCGAATGAACGAAAATGAAGATAGAGTTTCCAACCAAGAAAGGATCTTTTAAAGAAGTAGTACTGATAAAATTTGAAGGATTAGATTTGTAAGCATATGGAAATAACATTGTAAAGATTTGTTTGGTTTTTGTGTTAAGCAGCACAGCATTATTTAATAATACGGATATGGAAAGCTGTAATTCATGGGAAAAGTGATTATTATTTGGTTTACTGAGATACCAAGATTAAAATCTATATATTTAAACTGCTTTAGATAATTTGAATGGTTACATTACAATAAATAATGATATAAAATGTCCTAGAGTTAGAAACTAAGAGTGTTTCTTCCTTATTTGCATAACAATAAATGAGTTTTTTAAGATTGTGTTTCAGTTTCTAAGTACAAAGAAGTGCAAAGATATTTTCTCTACAGCAACATTCACTGAAAATATCAATTATAGAATCATTTGGGACCTCTTTTCTTTCCTTAAATCTCAGAAAAAAATGCAAATAAATAATGAATAGTAACTGATTTTCAGAAAATATCTCTGAAAAAAGAAACTTTTGCATAATTTATATTTCCAGCCAAAAATTTCATTTTTTAGGTTTTAAGATGAATTTTGTGTCATGTAAATGTTTGGTGTTTCTTATTTTCCCTTTTAATCATGAGTGAAAGTATTTATGAACAGTGACATAATTTCTTAAATTGAACATCATACTTTAGTGATTATAAGAACAAACACTCAGGTTACCAGGAATTTGCAATAGCACATTATTCCCAGCTTTTTGACAAATATGGTCATAACATCTTAATCCATTAAATGTAACAAGATGCTATTCCACACTGAACAGAAAATGTAGTCATTAAAGGAGTTGTGCCTCCAAAGTTTGCATATTATCTACACTTTCCTTAGGGTGGTTAGGTGTTCTGGCATACAAATGGTGAGAGTAAAATATTAAACAGAAGCAATTTATGAAATTAATATCTTCTACTCCTTTGTAACCAAAGAGAAGTAAGGCAAAAATCCACAATAGTCTTTCTGTATGATGATACATTATATATGATTTTATTTACTGTACTCATTTCATTTACTTTTTCTTATACATTAATAGAAAATACAGATATATTCTATCAAATATAGATATCACTAAATTAGAAATATTCATCAAAACAACTTATGGCTGGTTGCTTGGTATTATACTCCACTATTTAAAACTCTAAATCAGCGGTTCTCAGCCTGTGGGTCGCAACCCTGGTGGGGGTCAAACGACAAAACACAGGGGTTGCCTAAACCCATTCCGAGTCATAACTGTAGCAAAATTACAGTTTTGAAGTAGCCACCAAAATTATTTTTTGGTTTGGGGTCACCGCAACATGAGGAATTGTATTGTGGGGTCACGGCATTAGAAAGGTTGCGAACCACAGATCTAAATAGTCTCTAACACACAAATGAATGTTCTTGCACACTCACACACACCCAGGACACAAAAACAAGAGTGAATTTATAAAACCTATTTATAAATTATTCTTTATTGCCTTCATTTTTCTGGAAATTATCTCCTTTTATTTGTACTTGTGATTCATCCTAGATCCTCCCATTTACACCTGCGGTAAAAACTTCAACTTCAGTACTTCCATCTGTCATGACTTCCTCTTCAATGACTTGAGATAATCAGATTTTCAGAACTTGTTTCACTGTCTATAATATGGTATCAGAGTACTGTGAATAGTTGCTCAAGCATTAACTGAGATAAAAAAGTGTTTTGCCTAACTCAGTACCTGTCAAATACATAAAGATTTCTCAATAAAGAAAAGACATTATAACATAAAGCATAAAAACATTCTCAAAATGTATCTTAATTTATCAATGCATAGCAACATATCACTTCTGAAGACGGAAAAGCATCTGTGCTACAAAATCTCCAAAGGTTGCCTCACGCTCCTAAGTTGTGCTATGTTATGTAGCTCCTTTCATGCTGAATTAATGTTGTCTGTGTATGACTAATGGGATACAGCAGAAATGAGATTATTTGAGTTCCAAGGTTAAGTTATTATAGCTAAGGCACATCTTTGCTAAGTGGCCTACTTTGTCTTGGTTTTCTAGACGGGTTGCTCTAAGGCAAACAAGGAGCTCAAGCTTCCTTGAAGACAGATTTATGTGAAGAGGAGTCAAGACTTTCAACCAAAAGCCAGCATCAGCTTGCGAGCTATGTTTGTGAACCACCTGAAAAAGGGATTTGCCTGTCCACGCCGAGGTCAATTTAAAATTGAATATAACATTAAGAAAGACATGAGAACCAGTAATGCCCAGGGGAGCACTTTTGAAATCATGTGCTGTAGAATACATGATATATAATGAATGATTCTAGTTTTAATCCAATATATTTTGAGATGAGTTGTTACATAGGAAATTTATATTGCATATTATACTTACAATAGAGCCAATTACATGTGAAGGGCATTGAGGAAATAAAGATTCCAATAGTTGTTAATTATTTTTCAAAACTTGAAGAAACTGTTGAGAACAGATTAAATATTCCTAAAAAGTGTGGTAAAGAAAGCGGGGAAACTTTCTTTTTTAAAATTCATTTTAATGAGAAAAAAGACAAAATAGCAATGAAACAGTTTCAAAGCAAGTTAGTAAGATGGTTACAATAAGTAACATCATGCAGTAGTTATCCAGAGGACAAGATGGAGATCTTATATCTTATCAAAACAATATTATTACAAACTGTTAATCTCAATGAACTAAGACAAAGTAGCTGTATGTCTATCCTAACTCTCTTGTATATTATATAGTATTTGAATAGATCGTAAGTCAACGATTAAGTTAAATATTAATTAAATTAAATTAAATTAAATATTTAAATACAATATCACAAAATTCGAATGAAATTGTGAGTTCAACTTAAAGGTAAAAGTATTGTGTATCATATGTATGAATCTGTAATCAATTCAGAGTACTTACATAGTATTTGAATAGGTTAATATACACAAAAAATATAAAAAGAATATTGGCACAAGTAATAGCAGAAAACACACTTCTCAGAGATAGAAAAATCAACAAGCCTAGAAATTCATCAAGAAATCCTGCACTTCAGTAGCCATTCGTGAAATGCAAATTTAAAGAACACTTACATACCATCTGTCTTAGTAACTTTTCTCTCATTGCTGGGACAAATATTCGACAGCCAAATCTTTTCGTCAGGGACGAAAAGATTTATTTAGCTCATAGTTACTAAAGGCTTCAGTCCATATTCGGACGACTCCACCGCTGAGTGGCACATATATTTCAATTAATGCCAACTTTTCCTTAAAATATTTATACAGTGAAATATCAATAGATGAAACTATAACACAAAATATATTTTTTATTTTTTCCTTTTTTATTACCTTTAATAAGAGATAACAATGAGACAGTTTCACAACATGTTAGTAGGACAGCCTCAATAATTAATACAATGCACATTGTTATCTTTATAGTAGTTGTTCTGAGTACAAGATGCAGACATAATCACTTTTCTAAACACTATTGCTACAAATATCTCTTCTCACTGAACTAACAGAAAGTAGCTGTATACATAGTCCAACATTCTGTAATAGTAGTGGGTTATCAGCAGAACTAGCAATGTTGGAAGCTGTTGACTTGAGCCTTTACTTTTTATGCTTTGTGGTTAAACATTTCTGTTGGATGGTTAAATTCGAGTTAATACAAGACCTATATAACAAAACATATAACTTTTGTATCTGACAAGGTCAGTCAAATCCCATCAGGATTAACCTTGAAACCATATAAAGCGCTTCGTAGAACTTTTTTCAGCGTCAGCCATCTGGATGAGTCACAGCCATTGCTTGACCAATTTGCTTTCTGTGAAAGTCCTATAGAATATTTTCTCTCTAGGTGGCCCTCCTTATGCACACTGTATATCTTCAATCCCTTTCCTCTATAGGCCCATAATCTCCATGAACAGAAAATTTGGGGGACCACTGAGTTATAGGATGTTACAGCACAGGTTCACTTATATCCGAATCCTCACTGACTTTGAAGGGCTTGGGCCAAAATATTGGCTCTCCTTGTAGCCCTTCTTTTTCTCTAATATTTTTTGTCTACAAACTTAAGTTCTTAATGCTCCAGAAGAGAAGCTTAGTGATACTATTGCTCTATAACCCAGGTAGTTGAGCTTAACATCACTGTCTTTTTGAATATTAAATACCTTAGATTTAACACAAAACTGGTATTTTCCATCAATCATTGATATTCTAATATTTATTTTTAACTTTGTCTGCTAAAAGTGAATTCCAAAACCTCTTTGGAAAACTTGAGAGTAGGGGAACTAACCTACTGTTTTTCTTTCGCACATCATTAAATGTCAGGTAATGTGTGTATTTGTGATCATCCTGTTATTTAAAAAGTGAAGGGCTGCAGTATTTATTACACAAGCAAAATTTGATGGGAAATATATTGAGTGTTGGGCAAAACGTATTTTTTCTGAGTATTAATTTAACTGTATTATTAAATTTTAATGAAATATTTTATGTTAAGCATTTTTATTCATTTGGAATAGCTCTAAAAATACTTTGTAAACAAATCCAAGTGTTTAGCTCTGTTGAAAACTCCTTCATATTTTTATTTCAAAAGGTCAAGAATTACAAAATGTGTATTCAATGATAAAAGGTTATGGAATTAATTAATGCAATAAACAGTTACACATAACCTTAGGATATAGCTTTAGTAATGGTAATAAGGAAAATTTACTGAGAGTTGCATTTGTTTGTTTGCAAAACTCCTTAAAATATACTTTACACAAAAATACTTCGTATGGAGCATTTGACTATGTATACAACTACCTTCTCTTAGATTAAACTGAAGAAATCTATTGTACCAAAAACCATCAGAAAAATTATCATGTCTACACCCTGTGGCCTGTATAACTACAATGAGGACAACAACATGCATTGTATCAATTATTGTGAATGCTCTACTAACATGTTTTGAAACTGTCTCATTGTAAGTTCTTATTAAAGTAATAATTAAAAAAATAAAAATTACCTCATGAATAAGGAATAACATCTTTTTATTTTAGATGAGTAAACAGGAAGATATAATGCATTTTGATGATTTTATTCATGAAAGATTTCCAGTAATTTCTGTATCATTTGAAAACAAGGACTCACTTAAATATATAACAGCACTGTTTTCTATGGACAATATAATGTGTTACCTATTTTAAGCATTTTATATTCCTACAGATATGAATAAAGCAAAACCATTTTCAAGGAACTTATAATTAATGTGGAAAAGTAATAAAATGAGAATGTAGGACTTTTATGAGGAGCTCCAAACTGCGCTCACTGTGGTGATTATCAGCTGTGAGGGTTCCCTTCAGCTGTGTGCCTGGTTCTATTTTGTACTTGAGGAATGCTTCTGTCTCTGATCTGATGGATAATAAAGATCCCCATGTTTATAGGTCATATTAGGGAGAATAGATTCCCTATGCCAACTTCCCTTTGTCTGCCAAATACAGATCCCAAAGAGACACGACAAATGATCCAGTTGGTATCCAGCCAAGAAGCCTTCCTATTTGTTCCTCTCTTATTTTTATTTATTGGATCTGCAGCATAAAAAGGAACCTAAAGATTTGTACAGCTTTCTTTTTATTTTATTTTAAAGAGGCAGAAAAAGCCCAAAAGAATAAAGATAAAAACTTAGCACCATAACAAGAATAGGAAATTAACAATCGTTATTATGTTACACATGATTAGCATCATTTTTTCTTAGATCATCAGGCATAGGCATGCAAAACTAACCAATTAATTTAACATTAACTAAAAAGACAAAAAAAAAAAAAAAAGCCGGGCGTGGTGGTGTAAGTCTGTAATCCCAGCACTCGGGAGGCTGAGGCAGGAGGATCGGTCTGAGTTCGAGACCAGCCTGGGCTACAAAAGTGAGCTCAAAGCCAGCCTGAAATGCATAGAGATACCCTGTCTCAAAAAGACAAAAAAAAATTAACTTTTTCAATACACTTTAATTTTTTCCTTGACCTTTTTATTTTTTAATGTATTTTAAAGTGAATATAAAGAATATAAGATGTTAAAAACAATATACATTTATAAAAGATATAAATATTTAACAGTGGTTGTTGCATTGCACATTGCTGTCTTCAGGGTAGTTGCTTAAATTACAGATATTAGCATACAAAGTTAGTCAAAGTAAAAAGAAAGTATTAACTGCTACTTTGCAAAAACTGATAGAAATTGGTAATACAATCATCTTAGTCATTTTATGGATATACTTACATAATGTTTTCCCCTTCCTTTTTTTAATTTTGTTTCCTTTCCTTTGTCTAAATTATTTATTCCTTATGTCATTTTCTTTCTGTTTTACTATACCTATAGCATCTTTCAGATTTTATTTATTCTTTCATCTTCTTACACTAAGGAGACAATATGATGTTTACATATGTGGGTCTGATTTATTTTATTCATGTGTATAGTCTCCAGTTGCATTCATTGCCTACGAAAACCTCAATTTATCTTTGTTTATATCTGAATGATATTCCATTGTATAAAAATACCACAACCTTTTTGCAGTTCCTCACTTGATGGGCTATGGAGTTGTTTCCAAGTTTTAGCTATACCAAATTGTGCTGCCATAAACGTGGTTTCACATATATCGCTGTGGTATGATGTTTTCAGTTCTGGAAAAATACTCAGAAGAGTAATGGCTGAATTGAATGGTACTTCTAATCCTACTTTTTAAATCTGATTTTAGTTTTAGGCATGGGGAAAGTTAGTTTTTCCAGCACCACTTGTTAAAGAGCCTGTTTCTTCTAATGAACATGTTTGATACCTTTGTCAAAGATAAGGTGATTGAATGTGCAGTTGTTTCTATATCTTCTAATCTGTTCCACTGATGCTCAGGTTTGTTATTTTGCCAGTACCATGCTGATTTTATCACAGTAGGTTGGTAGTATAATTTCAAGTTGGGGATATTTGGGCTAAGATTACTTCTCCTATTGTAAGCCTTTGCTGATTCTAAATGAATTTTAGGAATGTATTCTCTAGATCCATGAGGCATGATGATGACATTTTGATATGAATTCAATTAAATATAAATAGCAATTTTGGGACTATGGCCATTTTTACAATGCTAGTTCTTCCTTGCTGGATCCTAGAATCTCAAATTCAGAGAGAGAAGCCTTACACTAACTGCTTAGTCTGCCTTTAAATGATACCTTTCCAGTACTCTTATCTGTGAGTCCTGATAGTTTTATAGTCCTCATCATTCCTATATGCAAGCTTAATAGGGGGATAAAACTGTCCTGAGAAAAAAGTGGAAGTTGTGAAGATTTACTCTTCTTGGAAGCACAAATTACTAAATTATAACTATTGATAGCTAATATTACTAAAACACAATTTATCAATTTACTAGTAGTACTACTTACATATCGAATTTATGTGATAAGTAATGTATGTTAAAAAGACTTAGTTATTGAATGCATAAGCATAGTGATACACTACAAATATAAAAGCAGATGTGGAAAACACATGGAAAATATTATTAAAAGCCAAGATGGATGAAATTAGTTTAGAAATTACTTTCTAATGAAAATAGTTATCTTTTGTTTTAAACCTGGACTATCTTTCTAGCGAAGTGTAGTCATTACCTTCTATCTTTATTTAGGGTATATTAATCAGACTTCATGGCACAATTAAAGTACATTTTGGTTTATCCAGATTAATGACACAGAAGGTTGTATTTTGTAACACATGCTAGATACGGAAAGATTTTTTTTCTTTAAAAATTTAAAGATAAAATATCAAGAGTTTATTTGCTTGTGTTGTTATTAATGTACTTTAAGAAATAATGGTTTCAATAAAGAATATTTTCAATTCTTTGATATAACAATCAACATTTACCATAATGAATATCTGTTCATCATTTTAATATTTACCTGTTTATCCTCTTTGTGCTGTTCATCAGCTGTATAAAATATCTGAATTTCCTGTAGAAGCAAATATATGTTGTTTATTGTATCCCACAAATTAATGTTGGTGTTATAAAATTTATTGCAATGAATAAATGGGGATAAAATGATGAGCTGCCCGAGAAATGGTCTCACTTTGGGCCAAATGTTCTGTAAAGTACCATATTGATTTTGTTATAAGAAACATTTGATATTCTGAGAAAAAAATCAATGAGAGGCCCAAATAATTTAGATACCATCTCTGAAATCAATACTAATGTATATTGCTTTCCATTAGCCATTTGATGCAGCAGTTTAAAGGTCTATATTTTATGATTTACACTGTATATGTCATAAGCAATAAAATGGAATCTTTTACATATATTGTTTTAAAATATAACTACTTTAAATGAATCAGTTTTAGCTTTGACATTGTTACATAATTGAAATAGATTTTCTCTCGATTTTGCTATACCATTATGAAACCCCTTAAAATGAGGGAATGATATATCTATACTTCTATTAATTTAAAGAATTTTTTAGTAAGCTAAAAGAAAATAAACTGAAGTCATATACAAGTTACTTTAAAAGTAATAAAAATATACTTCATTGATGTTTATATCTATTTCAATATTATAAGAAAAAACAGTTGAGAGTGATTATCAAATACTTGCTTATTAATTTAAATTAGTGTATTGCATTATTAGAATCATATAGAATTTGTCTGATGTAAGTCAAATTCATTTATATATTAGTTTTCTAAGTCAATTTCTTAACCATGGTAGGCTATACTAAAACATAGTTTTTAAATATATGCACTTTTCTCTCCTCAGTATATTTACTATGTTTATATGTATAAACTCAATGTGATATTTCAAAATTATAGACCATTTCGTTATACAGTTTCAATATGACTTCTTGTTTAAGGGCTAGCTCTTTGAAGAGGTTGATAATGTTAGTTTAAATAGTGAATGAATAAAAATTGGTGAAATTAAAATGAATAGTAAATTTATGTAGTGATCAATATATAATATATATTTCCTGTCTCAGGCTCTCCACAATTCAGATTACAGGTGTACCCCATCACATTTGGTTTTAGTGGTCGGCTCGGTGAAGGGCTAGCACAGTATGCAATACTGAGATTTATCCTGGGTATGTGCACTTGTCTAGGCAGGCGCTTCTATTGCCTAGCTATCTCTGCAGCCCCTACAGTTAGTATATTATTAAATGTTTATTGTAGTAACAGACATATTGCCATTAATCCCTTTTGAAATATTTCCACTCCTTGGATAACACTTATCCTATTTTTCTTGCCACTTTTGGAAGCATTTCTGCAATTCTTAACACTTTTGTAAAGTGTGATGAGCTTGCTGCACGCCATCCAACAGAAAGCCCAGCTCCTGAAAACATCACGGGGCTCTTCATCCTCTGATTCACTGGGTCTCGGACCGTGTGGCTCCTGCCTCTTCTTAAAGCAAAAATGATCAAGAAAGGGTAATATTTTGAATCAACTCAGGCTTCTAAGGCAGCGATTTTTCCAGAATTGCTTTAGAGTGTGGCAAAAAGGGTGGGGATAAGTATTTGAAGGAAAGGAAATGTTCTGGATTTTTGCATTGTTTCTTACTGTTATACATTTAAGTGTTCATTACACTTTTTGACCACACTTCATGTGACCACACCTATTTTGACCATATTTCTTTTAGTGACTAAGTAAGTAGTATAAAATGTTGATCACACGTAAACATGAACAACAAATCAAATTACTTTAGACTATTGTTTTCTATGAGTGACAGTTGTGTCTTTTTCTTTATAGGATTTTGATAGAAATTTAATGAAATAATACAAAATTATGTTCTTTGAATGAATGTTAGTGAGTAGTAAGATATTTTTGAGCCTGGGTCTCACTTTGTAGTTCTGGCTAGTTTTGAACTAACTGCATCCCTGACTGGCTTTGAACTCCATGTAATCCTTTTGCCCCAGCCTTCTTAGTGCTGGAATAATGGGAGTACGCCACCGTGCCTATCTCATAATAAATTTTTTTGACCAGTTTAACTTTTTTATTTTTAAAAGAGAGTACAAATAAGAATTAAAACAGAAAAGGTTATAAGTGATACAGAATTTCACTTAACAAAGTAATGGGAATCTCATAGTATTTGTTGTAATACATAGTGTTATCTTCCAACCATTTCTTCATATCACTAGAAATACGTATATAAAATTGGAAGAAGAAAGAAATGCATAAGCAATTAAGAAGAGAAAAGCACGAACAATTGGAAACTAGAGACAAAACAATCAAAGTATTATTTTATTGTCTTATTATAATTTTTAAAATGAACTCTATTGTAGTTATCTAGCATAGCTTTACACTAGGCTATTTATCATCAATTTTCTTGTCTGAAATATATTTGTAGCATTAGAGAAACTCGGGGGATACCTTCGTTACTTATGAACATGGTAGTAGAGAAATCTGAGCTGTGGACTGTATCATCTCAGAGATGAAAAGTGGCCTTTGGGGCAGTGGGGCTGAAAAGAGGGTGACGGACACAATAGCCCATGGTATCTATTACTCAGGTCTCAGGGAAAGATCTATAATTCTGGAAATGAAGATACTTTATATGATGGGCTTCCTTACTGTTCTCACCATTCTGTAATCACCAACTGTCACTGCAGACAGAGGAACTGTCACTGGGGATAGCAAATCTTTAGGATAAAAGAAGATCTTCCACTCACTATGAGCTCCTTTTTCCCTTAGGCAAATCATCCACTAGTACATATGTGTGCATGTGTAGATGGAAGACACAAGAGGGTAGGAAGACAGATGTGTGGACAGATGGAAATATCAATAGGAGATAAGCAGAATACATGTGTAAAATTATGATTTTCTTAGTATTTATAAATTTTAATCTAAAAATCTCTATGTGGAAGGTTAACATAATTTTTGGATTTGCATTTTATTTATTTATTTATTCATTTATTTATTTATTTATTTATTTTGCAGTGCTGGGGATTGAACTCTGGACCCTGTGCATACAAAGCAAGTGCTCATTCTACTGAGCTATCTCCCTGACTCCTTAGTTTCTTTCTTTGTTTCTTTTCTTTGTATCTTTCTTTGTTTCTTTGTTTCTTTGTTTCTTTCTTCCTCCTACCTTCCTTCTTTTCTTCCTTTCTTTATTCTTTATTTTTTATTTGTGTTTTTTAAGATAAAATCTGTATAGATCAGCCAGGCTTTGGGTTCCTGATTGTTCTACCTCAATCTGTGGGTACTAAAATCACCATGTCTGAATGCCTGGCTTAAGTTAAACTAATTTTCCCTCAACAAGTATATTTGTAATCTATATCTGTATCTCTATTTGTCTGTCAACCTATCTATCTTTGAAGGGTTTGATTAGTTTCAAATATATATATGTACATACATGATATTATATGTTGTACGATACTTACATATGTGTTTATTCACCAGCTGTATGAATTAAAAGTTTTAAGTAAAAAATGACAAAAATGTCCACAGAACATTGGAAAATCATAGAATAAGCTCTATAGTAAACTACAGTAGTAAGTTCTTGGTTCATGAACTTCTTTACATGACTGTAGCAGTAGAACTTGAACTGTGGAACCAAGATCCTACTATATATGAGGACAAGCTATGTGATGGGTCTAAGATAAATATCATCACTGATAGATGAAAAGCAAAATAGCTATCATGAAATGTGAAAATTCATGAAGTTTTTTAAGTGAAAATCCACCAGCAAATTCTAATCAATATTTAGTTACACAGAAGACAGGCACACATGAGGCATGCAGTTGCCCACACATCATTTTCTGTGGAACTTCAGGGCATTTAATTGGAAGCAACATTCAGAGTCAAAGTTTTCCATTTTCTTTAAGTTTAAACTGCCAAAAAATATCACTTGGGGAACATAAATTTTACCGGTTTTATCTATTCATCTCTTTTTTTTTGGTGGGACTGGGGTTCAAACTCACGACCTTGCACTGGACAGGCAGGCACTTGTGCCGCGGAGCTATCTCCCCAGCCCCTATTCCTCTCTTTTATAACAGAAAATAATTAGAACATCTAATGGCAATTAAAAGTTTGGAGTACTTGGCTTATGGATATAGCTCAGCAGTCTAAGCTCCTGCCTGGAAAGCACAGGGCCTGGGTTCAACCCCCATATCATATGCTGCACTGGTGCCAGAGCCCTGGGCTGACCCAGCTGGCCAATGGAACCAGGTGTAGTGGTGCACGGCTGGAATCCCAGCACTGATGAAGCTAACACAGGAGGAGTACTACAAGTCCAAGCTGTATCATGAGACCCTATATCAAATACATAAAAAATAAAATTAAAAAGTTTTATGTCCTGATTACACAAGGTAGTGCTTGATATACAGTGTTTAGGCCATGTTATTAATTAGGAAAATTAAAAGTGATCTCTCTGAACATTTTCTCTCAGGAGAATGCAAAGTTCACATGTTTTTCTGGAATTAAAGAAATTAATAAAAGAATTATTAGTATTTTCATTATAGCATGTTGAATCTAGAGAAAATAAACTGTAGTTCTTGTGGAATTGCTGAGATCGGAGTGGTTTTCAGTACCTAATCTCTGCTAAAAATGAAACTTCTGTAAGCTCTTGGTATAAGCCTTTCATTCCAGTACATTTTGGTTTGGCCATATTTTTAGGAAGTTTTCTCATTCTGAATTAAAGCTTACTTTTTAAAACTCTTCTACATATCACCAAACTTTTCTTAAAGTTGTAGGGATTACAAAAGCAAAACAAATATTATAGACATCTGCAAATGCTTTTAAACAAAAAAACAAAACAAAAAAAATGGGGCACAGTCGCGGGCCGTGAACGTAATAGCGCTTCGAATCTGCAGTAAAAAATGGCCTCCAATAAAACTACATTCCAAAAAATGACAAAGAAACAAAATGGAAAAAGTAAAAAAAGTTGAGGAAGCAGAACCTGAAGAGTTTGTGGTAGAAAAAGTACTAGACTGACGTGCAGTGAATGGGAAGGTGGAGGATTTTCTAAAATGGAAGGGATTTAGCCATGCTGAAAATACATGGGAACCTGTAAAAAATTTACATCGTCTAGAGTTAATTGAAGCATTTTTTAATTCGCAAAAAAATGAATAGCGAAAAAGATGGTACAAAAAGAAAATCTTTATCTGACAGTGAATCTGATGACAGCAAGTCAAAGAAAAAAAGAAATGCTGCTGACAAACCTGGAGGTTTTGCTAGAGGTCTTGATCCTGAATGAATAATTGGTGCCACAGGTAGCAGCAGAGAATTGATGTTTCTCATGAAATGAAAAGATTCAGACAAGGCTGACTTGGTGCCGGCAAAGAGACAAATATGAAATGTTCTCAAATAGTAATTGCTTCTTATGAAGAGAGACTAACCTGGCATTCTTATCTAGAAGATAAGATGAAGCTCAGTAACTTACATCATTGATTATATATATATATATATATATATATATATGTATGTATATAGATAGATAGATAGATAGATAGATAGATAGATAGATAGATCTTGGTTTTGATTTACTAGTGTGGAAAAGAAAACATTCTAATGAAAATCAAGTTTAATATGTCAGTTTTGAAAGTAGTATTTGGGGGAGTTGTTAGGTTTTGTTTTGCATCTATAGCACTGGTTACTTTTGTAATTTCTTCCTTTATCAAAAAAGAGCATTTATTAGCCTGACGCATTTCCTCTGCTTCTCTAAATGTTTGGGAGAATTGTCGACAGTTCAAATCAGAACCCATGTTTTAGTTCATATGCTTAAAGCCCATTCTGAGTTTTTTGTTTGTGTGTGTATAAATGAAATTCTTATGTAAGTCATTTTTGTTTTGTTTTTAAACATTCACCAAAACAAAAACTATGGATGATAACCTCATGTCTGAGATGCCATCATTCTCAGCAACCTAAGAAATCACTTCCAGGTAAATAGAAATTTTTCCTGAAGTCATAATCTTTTAAGTTAAATAGATGGTTTTGTGGTTAATTGGACAGCTTAAAGTAGGTATTTTCAAAGCAGCCATATCAGAATCTGTATCTGTCTTTAGACACAAAGATTCAATTTACTTTCAAAACCTACTCCCCACCTCCCCAAAGATATCTTATCTAGCTGGGCATGGTGACCCACAGCTGGAATCCAGCACTTGGGAGTCTGAAGCAGGAGGGTCTTGGGAGTTCAAGACCAGCCTGGGCAACAAAAAGTGCAAGACCATCCTGAACTGCACAGCGAGACCCAGTCTCAGAGAGAGAGAGAGAGAGAGAGAGAGAGAGAGAGAGAGAGAGAGAGAGAGAGAGAGAGAGAATATATATATATATATTATACATACATACATACATATATACATATATACATATATACATATATACATATATACATATATACATATATACATATATCAACAACTTCCTCACCCAGATAAGGTAGGAAGTCAAAACGTGGTTTGTTTGAATTTGCTAAGGAAAACTTAATAAGAGAACATTTAAAAACTCCTTAAGACTCATTACTTCAAAACAAGTTGAAATCTGTACTCAAAAGTCAGGATTCACGTATGTCTTAAGACTTGGCTTCTGGGAACCTACTGAGTGGCTGCAGGTGCTCACAATTTATGACCTAGAATAAATGAGTGGACAAACTTCTAATCTAAACTATTGACATGCATGTTTTTTCCTGACCCCACCTTGTTCCTTACAAGTAGGCTCAATCTTTTCAGTATTTGGGCTACTGTTTTCAGCAGAAGGCAAGAAAACAACTTTGTAGTCAGAATATTATGTTAATGTATATTGTTTACTTTATTGTAAATAATGGTAAGCAGTGGTCAATAAATAGTTTTATATTCTTTTAAAAATGAAAAAAATGTAAAACTACTCATTTTTTACTTAATAATACCTACAGTTTTGATCTGAATGCTGCTACTGGGTAGACATGTAAATATTTTTTGATATATTTACTAGTCATTTTATTTCTTCAAATTCTTTACTATATCTCCACTATTTTGATGCTATTCAGTTTTATACAAAAATCTATATATAATTTTTCTTTCCTTAGTTTGGTATTTAGAATCAAACACATGACCTCGTGCTTGCCAGGCAGGTGCTGTGCCACTGAGCTATACATCCTTGACATATAATTTTTAAGGAAAATAGAACTTATTTTTAATTTGGAAAGAGTCATTTTAATTAATATTCAACAAAAAATGCCACACTAATTCATTTTCTATCATAATTTAATATCACCTTTTAGTTTTATATTACTGGCTTGAACCCTTTGTCATTATTTCTTCATTGCATACTTCAAGCAGAGTCTGAAATATGTCACATAGCACAGAACTGCTTACTTTGAGTAGTGTGTATGGCTGGTGTCAGATGATAGAAAATTCAACATCCCTATGAAAAACCAAAGTTAAGACTCTTTTGAAAAAAAAGCAATTATTTTCTGTCCGTTTATAAATCTGAGTAGGCTAAACGTTCCATAAATTATATACTACAACTTAAAGTCTACCGTTTACTTTATTATATTCACTCAATATGTTATTATTTGAAATGATCAAAATAAAGAAACTGAGTATTGAACTGATCACCTTTCATTTTCCAGACAGAATTTTAAATGCTAACACATATTCATTCTTCACAATTCTGTGAAGTAATTTCTATTATTTCTGCTTTGCAGATAAAGAAAGTGAGACATAGGAAATTTAAATAATACCTTCAAGGTCACATGGATTATTAAAATGACTGAACTGAATTTTGAATATCAGTATTCTAATTTTAGAAGTTATGCTCTTTCTTATCAATTGTACTCTATTGCCTAATGAAGCTACAACAGGGAAGGACATATATGGATATGAAAATGTTCCTATAAATGGTAACTCTATATCATTTATTTTACTATAAGTTAGTCACCATAACCAAATACATTACTTGTACCAAAATTTAGTCAGCATGACAAACTCATATATGAACTCAATTTGGAGAACTCCAAGAGAAAGTTTATAAATAGCTAATGAGCTACAGACAGGCAATGGTGTGGCAAGTCTCTGTAGAATGGTGACTGTGTTGAAACTGAAGCTACAAAACTTCATGTGGATTTCAGCTTTCCTTAATGTCATTTCTGAAAATAACATTCTAGATGCTGGATACTTAGCCAGAAAGTCATTAAAGCCACAGTTCCAAACATTTATTTATTTATTTATTTATTTATTTATTTATTTATTTATTTATTTATTTGGTCTTTTGAGATGGGATCTTATTATGCTCTTAGGCTGGCATTGAGTTCATTTTGTAGTCGAGGCTGGTCTGGAAATCACAGCAATCCTCCTGTCTCAGTTTCCCTAGTGCTGGGATTATAGGTGTGCACCTCCATGCCTGGCTATTTTATCTTCTAACTTGATTCACAAATAGTAAGAGAACAAATTGCAATGATAACACATAAAGACACATGAAGGAAACCAAACAGGGTATAATACAGAACCGAGAGAATGCATAGCTGGCACCCAAGTAATTATATATATATATATATATATATATATATATATATATATATATATATATATATATATATATATATATATATATATATATATATATGTATTCCAAAATGCATGGAAATGCATTTCATTGAGAAGGAAAAATAAAAATCATGAAATAAAATAAGCCTGCCATATATGAATAATCATGACAACAAAATACAGTGGTGTGGTTAATTCTAGGTATTGACAAGTCTAGGTAGCACTACAGAAATTACAGAGACATGCAGATGCACAATTCAGTAAGGTCTTGGAGAGTTAGGCCAAGAGCTTGGATTATTCTTGAATATGAGGGGATGTTGAAGTACTCAATATTTTAAGCAGCATCTGATGTTGACTTGATTTAGATTTTCAATAAAGAACATCTGAGCATGGCAAAACCTGAAGAGGCTATTGGTACAGTTTTCATCAAAAAAGAATAACTTGGATGCGTAGAGAAGCAAAGAGGCTTTGAATAACTCGAAGGCATGCTATCATTATGGACAGAGAGAAAGCAATTGTCAAACTTAAGTAAAATGAAATGTCTCCAGGTTGGCTGTGTGGACAGAAGGGATATAGTTTGCTAAACTTCTATAGCTGTTTAGAAAATAAATTTTGGTGAGTCTGGATAGTCAGTGACTTTTGTGGGAGTCTGTCTGTGCAGGTGGGGAGAAAGATAATGCAGCTCTAGTGGATTGGTGAAAATGAAGGTAATAGGTGTGTTTTAGATTTTGAAGTTAGTACTAGTACATCTTGGGTCAGATGTAGGGAAAAGGACGAGAAAAATGAAGCAATCAGATGTAATTCCAAGCTTTTCGGTTCAATAGTTGACAGTGACATTTTATGAAACTGGAAAGAATGGTGAACATACTGTGGAAATCATGTCATTTTGGATAAGCTAAATCTAAAGTAACAATCAAAGCACTGAAGAGAGGACTTCAACAATTAAGCTCCCAGATATATTTAGAATAGAAAGTGTAGCCAGTGCTAGAACATAATATAAGGAATAAGCATTCTGGAGATGACGTTTATGCCATGAATCTAAATGAGAACTTCTAGAGAGATGCAATTATTTTAATGAAGTGAAAACACTGGCATTAGTAAGAACTGTAGAGAAGGAATGAAGGGTAAAAGAAATGACAAAGGAGGAATCAAAGGATTGGGAAGAAAGCTAGTAAATTTAGCCATGTGAAATCAAGGAAAGAAAATGTTTCAAGAAGGAGAGAATAAGTAACAATGAAAGATTCTGTTGGTCTTCTATAATGAAAATAAAGAACTATTCACTTGTTATTTTAAATTTTATTCATTTTAATGATAATGAAATAGCAATGAGAGCTTCAAAACAGGTTGGCAGCACAGTTAAAATAATACATTAATGTCAATGTCTTCATAATATTCAGAGTACAAGATGCAGACATGATATCTTGTCTAAAAACCATTAGTACAGATCTTTCTTTTCATTGAACTGAGAAAGTACCTGTATACTTATCTTAACTTTTTTTCACTATATAATAGTCTTTCATTTATATGCCCCTTGTTTGTTTTGCTTTGTCAGGGATGGGTGTTCCATTACCATTCAAAAATTGTAGGTGCATGAATTTATCAAAATAACCCAATGCAGTCCAATAGTCCATACTAGCTGTAGGTAATCAGCAGGAATGCCCATGTGAGAAGTTGCTGACTTGAGCATTTTACAACTCAGCATATTAATATAGCTTTACCTTTTTTAAAAACTGGTATTGAACTTGCAAGGTATTGAAGTGCAAGGGCAAGGCCCTTGCACTTGCCAGGCAAGCACTTATTCCACTGAGATATCGCTGCCGCCCTCTATAGCTTTACTTTTAATATCTTGTGGTTAGTCTTTTCTGCTGGATGGTTAAGGCCAAGATAAAGCAATACCTATATACAATAACGAGAAATGTAACATTTATATCTGACAAGGCCAGTCAGATCCCCTCAGGATTTATTCTGAAACCACTTGCAGTAGTTTGTACACTTTTTGTCACTGTCAGAGATCTGGATGAGTCAGTGTCACTGCTTGATCAATTTGCTCAGGAGAGAAGAAAAAAAATCGCACAAAATTGTCCTGCTACAATTTTATATATAGTTAGATTTCTAAATTTCTGTGTAAAAATATGGATCTTTTTCACATTCTCTAGGGATTTAAATTTAAAATATCAGTGATTGTTGGAAAATACCTCTTTGATGATGTTAAGCTCAAGTGCCTATGTTATAGCATAATAATATTATGAATAATTAATACTACTAATAATAATATTAAGCTTCTCCTCTGAATAGTTAATAACTTAAGTTTGCAGACCAAAAATTAGAAAAAAAAGGTGAGCTAAAAGAATAGTCAATATTTTGGCCCTAATGCTCCAAGATCGGTAAGGATTCAGGACATAAGAGAACCTGTACTGTAACATCCTACAACTCAGTGGTATCCCAAATTTTCTGATCAAGATTATGGGACTACAGAGGAAAGTGATTGATGATGTATAATGTGCCTAAAGAGAGTCACCTAGAGAGAAAACATTCTTAAGACCTATTCATGTACTTGACAAAAAAAAAAAAGATCACCTTGATAATAGAAGGTAGAGTAAGTGGAGAAGAGTCAAGGACAGTGTGTATTGAAAAGGTAGAGGAAGATGATGGTATAGAAGTAGCCAGTGCACTTACCTAAGAAAAGAGATTTATTGTAAAGGAAAGTAGAGAAATAGGGAGTGAATGGAAGGGTATCTAGGGTTCCTAGGAAATTTTATTTTGCCTTTCCTTTTAAAAGTAATGCTGAAATTATATTCTTTTAAGTAAAATGTATTAAAATATTAGGTAAACATGTTATCTTACTATGATGAAAATAATATGCAATGTATTAATTTTTACAACTGTCCTACTAACTTGTTTTGAAACTATTTGTTATTTCTCATTAGAATTAACAAAATTTAAAAAAGCAATTTATGTAAAAATTACGAAGTTTTGTTTTTAGCAAATAAATGTATGTATCTAAAAAAATTAGTTAAGACAAATATATAGTAAAATAAGAATTGATAGCCCCTAGGTACTTAGGAACACATGTGGAGTATGGAGGAAAGAATTTTGGAATCTTCAAGAATATTTTGCATATAACAAGACAAAAGACAAAGAGTTTGTACCAGTTTCAGTCATGTTCTGAGTTGGGGGAGGAAGATAAATTACTTTTATCACCTCAGGGAGTATAAAGACAAGGTCGTTCAATGACAAAAGTGTGAGTATAGTGGAAAATTTGAGAGTAGAAATTTTGTGAAATCATCTTAGCAGTATGTGTAGAATAGCATTTACTAGGAAAATGTAACAGGATTACTATGAAGTGTTTATTTAAATCTTGTGGCCATGGAGAACAATGAGACAAGCCTGTGGGGGTATGCTATCTTTTTTGCTATGTTAAAAATGGTCCTATAGGCCAAATAAACAAACAAAAGAAGAGATGCAGGAATTTGCTGGTATATTCATTTCCTGTAGCTGCTATAAATATGTACCACAAACTGAGTGAATTAGGGGCCAGCGAGTTAACTCAGTAGAATAAACACTTGCTTTGCAAACACAGGGCCCTGAGTTCAATCACCAGTACCACATGCGCACACACACACACACACACACACACACACCAACAAAAAGAACTGCATGACTTGAAGTGACAATTAGAAATTGATTGTCTTAGTTCTTGGAGGCCACAAGTAGAATAGGAATGTCAACAAATCTAAGCTTCCTCTGAAAACTATAGAGAAATCCTTTCTTCCCTCTTCTTGGGCTCTGGTGGTTTACTAGCAACTTCATTGTTTGTAAGATTAAAGCTGCATAAATGTAATCTTTTTAGTCATACATCATTCTGCCTGCATGTCTCTGGCTTTACAAGACGGTCATCTTATAAGGACACCAGTGATTTGGAGTGAGTTCTACCCTGCTGGCAGCATGGCTTCAGCTTGACTAACTACATCTGGAATGGATCTATTTCCAAATAAGATTATTTTATGAAGTATAAAATTTTAGGAATTCAACATACATTTTGGAGGGGCATAGCTATACTTTTAACATCTGAGTTAATTTGGTCTGAACCATCTAGTAGAAAAATGTAACCATGAGGTATATTACTATGCTAAGCTGTAAAAGCTCAAGTCAACAACTTTGGACAACTGCCAGTTGTGCTGATAACTCACTACTATTATGGACTATTGTACTATATTGAGTTATTTTGCTGAATTCGTGTACCTACAATATTTGAACTGGCATCAAGGATGAAAAAGTCCTTTAAAGACGTCTCCAAGTAGAGCTTCTGTAATAGTAATGGGACATCCATCTCTAAAAAAATAAAAGAGAAAAGGACGATATAAAAAAAAGGACAATTTTGTTGTGAAAAAATACATGTGTATATAAGATCTACTCTCTCTTAGTTCAATGAGAATAAAGTTTTGTACTAATATTGTTTAGACAAGACTTCATATTTACATTTCTGAATACCTACTATGAAGACAACAATATGCAATGTATTAATTATTGCAACTGTCCTGATAACCTGATAACCTGTTTTGAAACTATTTCATTGCTATTTTATCTTTTTTTCCATTAAAATGAAGGGGCCCAGCAGGAAGGCTCAGTGGTCTAAAGCGCCTGCTTAGGAAAGCTTAGGCGGCTACAGGGACTGTAGTTTGATCCCCGGCATCACTAGCTTGTAGATTAATATCTCATCTCTTGGAGGATCTTAAAGCCTTTGAAATAATGTACTGCCTTAAATCCCAGAAAGGAATGTAGGCATATTTCTTCTAATTTGTAGCATTCAAATGATGTGCTATTTTGTTAAATATGCTACATACAACTTACGTTGCAAAACCTTATTAAAATACTGTCTACCAAAATATAACATCAATTTAGTAATACGAATGTGAGTACCTTCCTTATCCACACCATAAAGTGAAATCAGTTTCTCTCATATGGGAACAATCAATTTTATCCATCAGAGGACTTAAGGTACATGATACACTGGTACAAATTCTTGATAATTAATGTGACTGTTATGTTTCTCTAAACTGTGCCAGTGTAGTTAATTAGTAGCAAAGAGAAATATGTTAATACTTAAAATATTTAAATGTAGCTACTTTTTTTCAAACTGAGAATTTCCCTGTGTCTCAAAATTAAAATCTTTAGTATTTTAAAAATTACTCTCTTAGAGAAAAAATGAAGGCTGAAAATGGTACCTATGTTTTCTGTGAACCACATCTGCTCTACTACTTTCTTTCTCTAAGTAGCTAAAGAAAGCTTCAAGTATGAAGGTAGCGGGGCTGGGGATTTGGCTCAGTGGTAGAATGTTTGCCTGGCGAGATGGAAGCCCTGTGTTCGGTCCTTGGCACCAAAAAAAGAATAAAACCTCCTGTAAAAAACAGTTCCACCAAAAAATCAATAAAATGACAAAAGACCAAAAACAAGGTAACAGTGTGCACAACCTTTAAAAAAATAAAAAAAGTATGAAGGTAGCAACTGCTTCCTGCATATCAAAGTGCTCTTTTATTAGATAAAATATATTTATTTTATGTGAGTAATAGATGTCTATAGTTATTATAATTAAGAATATATATATATATATATATATATATATATATATTTGTTGTAAGAGTTTGCATTGTATTTGGGGAGAAAGGAACAGATTGTTATACAACTATGGACTATGGGCTCAGACAGCTGAATTTGAGCTCTATTCTAATCTGTTTGATGTAAACTATACATTGTGAACTTATTTTTCAGAATGAATATTAATTAAGTAAGCTGAAATACAAAGGGAATTTTTAATTAACACACTTGGCAGGTTTAAGTTCCAAGCAGTCACTGATCAATTCAATAGCTCAAACAAATTAGGCAGATTCTATTTCTTGATGTACATCTTAGTTATAATTTTCTTATCATATCTGCTTCTTTCCTCATTCAGTTTCCTATGTGATGCCCAGAAATATGGCCACTAGCAGTTTCAATGACTAGTTGTACCTTGATTCCCACCATTACTTTAAAGTAGCTCCAAAATACAGTGAGAGGGGAAAGACCACCCAATGTAATTAGCTTGTTATTAGTGAATAAAATAGTACAAAATATGAAAGAATTTAGAAAACAGCATAGACTGATTACATCTTCCAAATTTCATCATTTTCCACTTGAAAATAAGAATGGCAATACTTTTTGTTTTTTGTCTTTTTGAGACAGGGTCTCGCTATGCAGTTGAGGCTGGTCTTGAGCTCACTTTTGTAGCCCAGGCTGGTCTCGAACTCGCACCAATCCTCCTGCCTCAGCCTCCTGAGTGCTGGGATTACAGGCGTGAGCCACCACGCCCGGCTAAGAATGGCAATACTTACGAGAATTAAATATATATGAAATATATTAGCACAATTGTTGGTACATTGTGTTCATTCATGATGCATTTATCAGATGATAATACTTACTAAGCAAAAATTTAATGTTAATCATTGATGCATGGAAATTTATATGAAACATTGGATATTTGTAATGGAGAAAGAGGAACACAGGGTCTTTTCTTTGCAAAGTAAGGCTATAATTCCTAATTATGTCTCTGAGTATGTCTGCATAGAGCATGCTTAATTGCAAGGAAGGAGCCAAGGAAATACACAGTTAAAGCATTTTATATGATGTTGTACTGGACCTAGTCTATCTAGATGAGGATACCGAAGAAGAATTTCATTATAAAGTTTTAGACTATGGAACACTTCGAAGAAAGAATTTGGGATTGAGCACAAACTATGAGCATGAGTTCTTTAGTTACAAATGATTGGAAAGACAGGAGCATGAGCAAGGGCTACAGGTAAGAACAATGTGTTTAAGGGGCTACTGGAATGTATCAGTGTCCTGTTTTTAAGTAAGAAAATCACTGAAAAGTTAGTTTATTTGAACAGCATATTTTGTACCCTTGTGTTTGCAATGGTCATGTGGTTGGGCATTGTCTAACTGAAGCTTAATCTCATGACATCTCAAGGCTTGTGTCAGAGTATGGGGCTCAATGTGCCCTCATAGAGAGGCTGAACGGGGACAAGTTCATTTCCAAGCTTGTTTGGGTTCTTTGAACAATTTATTTTGTATGACTATTTCACCGTGGTTTCTACTTTTGTCCCAGTTGTTGAATGGGGCTGCCTCACACCCTGTACACACAGGCTTTGTGGCCTTGCAACCTCTCACAATGAGGTATTTCTCCAGAGCCTAGGACAAAGCCTTCTGTCCCTCATTAAGATAGAATCTCACATAGTGCACCTTAATGAGAGAACTAACTTTCCATCACTTCTGCTTGTAATGGAACCTAATGTTTGGTATCTTCTGTTGGCAAAAATCAGTTGCAGATTATACCCTCACTCCTTAGAAGGCAGTTAATGTATATGGAAGAATGGGTCATTGCAGACTCCTTAAAGTGCACAGCCAAGGATAATTCAGGTATGAAATGTGAGGTCAGATTTGGTTATGAGACTAGCAGTTAAATAGATGTCATATTATGAGAGGTATTAGAAATTTTATGCAAAGTCATTTGTATATTATTTTCCAGGAGATTGAGTAATGTCACTGGAGATTTTTAACCAGGTAGCAGCATTACTAGACCTATATTTGTTGAAATATCACTGCTTTGAAGAGGTCTATGCACTGAAGTAAGAATAAAAGGGGGACAAATAAGTAAAAGACAGGAATCAACATTAGATCCAATGAACCAGTAAGAATGGGAATGGAATGGGATATAATTCATAGAAGATGTAATATTTATAGTTTCAAAATACAAATTGAACTTTTGTCTGGAATATCACATTAATGAGAAGGAAAAAATAAAAATTCTTGTAATTTAAGGTTGTTCTTTTCCAACATGTTATATTCTAAATCCCATTTAAAAATGTTAAAAGAGTCCAGCCACTTTCACTGAAAATCATTTCAAGATTCAATGTTCCATGCGAATAATAAATATTGCCTAATATACTACAAAACTTATTGTATTTTGTTTAATTGCTTATAACTTATAGTAAAGTAGAATTATACTAATATTTTGAAAGCATTTTACTTAAAGAAGCTTAGTGGAATTTTGGATATAAGAGGTTCTCTTTGGTTCCAAAAGCAGTAGTACAGGTTTGACCCATTTATATTCCATCTTTACACTGAGGAAGACTATATTTTCTATTGAAAACACGAATTTCTATTGAAATTCAGGATTAAACAAATACAGTGTGCAAATTTCCACATTGCCCCATTTATTCAGATAACATGTCACTGTCTCATCAGAGGCTGTGGCCTTCTGTTTTGCGTATGCTGCGAGGTCTAATGCTGACAGCAAAACTGAATGCTAAAACCATCTGCCAGCACCCAGGAGATTTTGCTATTATTCCTCGCTTCCTCATGGCGTAAGGTCAATACTGCAAGAAGGTATATCTCAATAGATATTCAGTGAGAAAATAAACTGTCTCAAAGTAGCAACTGCCAGCTGTCACCGCAATTAGTGATAAAAAAAAAAAAAAAGCAGTAGTTTGGAGGGAATACAGACCCATTTGCAAATTGATTTTCTTGGGGTTCTAAATTTGTTATTTAGAATGTCTTTTAATAGACTATAATTATGTGGTAATTGTTTAGTTAACAGAAAATGACTATGTGGTATCTTTTTATATAGTCATTGCACATAAAATCTCACAAATTCTATTGTCACAGCACTTATGTATTTTATTGTTCACTAGTACAGCTTCTTTCTCTGCGTCTCTCTGTCTTTCAATATATTTATCTCTATCTCTATTTCTATCTTCTGTCTATCTATATTTATAACTCAAAAGAAAAGTAATCATTAAGTTTGAAAGGTAGGAAGACAGGAAAGATTCCTTGTTAGCCATCTGTGGTGCTTGCTGTAGATTTAGCCTTGTCCTTGGAGCACTGACTGCTGTGATAATTAACACTGAATGGACTAAATTAAATATTAATGATTTTCCAGAGTAAGGAAAGAGCATGAAACATATGTCACAAACTACATTAAGTATACCAGTTTTGTCAAGATATTCAATAATCTATTAAAATATTTCTAGCAGGTTCATATGTTTAAGAGAAAATAATGGAAACCACTCAAAATTAAATTATTACATGCTATGCCAATTTTAAACATCTAATGTCTTTAGTTCTTTCTTTAGTTTCGTTTGGTAAAATTCATATCATTGGTGTTATCCTATAGAATTTCCTTTTTGTTCTTATCTTTTTCTATATAATATAGGTTGTTTCAGATTTAGTGAAAATCTTTGAAAGAATGAATATGTTTCAGCACAGTACCTAGAAGCACCAAAGTACACTTAATACCAACATAACTTGCTTGTCCATACATAGGGAAGAGAGACTTTCTGATGGAAATGGTACTGGGTCCTCTGAAATTCCATTTGGCTGATAGTCTCTAATTTTTGCTATAAGGACAATTGAACATTTTACAAAAGGTTTAATTATATCTCCAGGGAAAAAAAGAGCTATCTTTATATTGTAGCATTTATTTTTTGACCACTTGAAATTGTGAGCACCTTTTTGTCTCTTTGAAAACTACCGTTTTGTCAGCTTTGTGACCCAGATTTGTCTTTCTTAAAGACCCGTGAGCCATGTCTTTGAAACACAAACATTAAAGAGGAATGGCACACTTACTGCTAAGTTCATCTGGAGGGCAGGAACCTAACTTTAGGGACACCTTGGTCCAAGTTATAAAACTAACTCCCTTCATAAAGCTGTGAGATGTTTTATTCTCTTGGTATAAAGCCAATAATCTAATTCAGATATTCACTCATGACCAGAGAAGGATGTATATATCAAAACACGCTATCCACTCTTCTTAAGATCACTAGTAAGTGTTGATCTTGAAATTACAGCATATGTAAAGGATACAGTATATATATATATATATATATATATATATATATATATATATATATGCCAAGTGTCTGTCTTTACAAACTCCTGGATGGTTTCTCGTATTGTGGTTTATGTCTAAAATGTACTTGCAAAATCTCATGGGTTCAAAAGTGGAGCATTTTGGAGGTAATTCATTCATGGGGCTCTTACAGTCAGCCATGGGTTTGTCTGTTGACGAATTCATAGCTAAAAGTGGTCTTAGAAGGGAGGGCGTGGGTGGAGGAGGCATGCCATCGGAGGCATGAGCTAGAAGAGTGTGTTCTTTCCCTGGATCCTGTCCTTTTTCTCTGATTCCTGGATCCCTTCGAAACATCAAACCATGGATTAAACTCCATAAATCTGTAAAACAAAATAGATTTCTTCAGTTCTAGTTGTTACATCTTTTCTTCCAGCATGAGAAAAATGAATACTACAGCCTATAATATACAACACAACCTGATCCTACATTTATTAAAAACAACTGTTTTGTGTCTCAACTTCTTTCGTGAATAGGTTCTCAGGATTGGAAACACAGTTTTAATTATATTTATCCAATAACATCACAATGAAATACTAGAACTTATACGAAAAGTACTTGCTTATTTAAAACTCACTAAATATTCTATGAAAATTTGTTTGTTGCTTTTTTGTTGTCTATTCTTGCTCTCTTATTTACTTTTTTTTCCTCCTTACTTATCACTGGTAAGTGAGGAAAGGTGTATTTATTTCAGAATTTGTAGAGGTCTCAGTCCATCATCGGGATTTTCAAAGTCAAGGTGACCTGGAAGACAAGCATTATAGAAGATACACAGTTCCCAGTGGGTAGAAGGTGACAGTACAACAAGGGATGACCACAGCTCTTTCTGTTACTTATATCACACACAGATTACTTAGGGGAAGGAGACTTCACACTCTTAATCCTAGTGTCCTTCATCCTACCACTGCAGCATGAATCAGTTCCAGCATTGCACACTCTAGATCCAGCCTCACTAAAAAAAAAAAAAAAGAAAAGAAAAGAAATACAACTTAGGACTGCATGAGACTTTGGATAGAAACCTACACAAAACCCATAGCATTCCACCCATTATCTCCCAAAGGCTAGTGCATAGCTCTTTATAGAAAAGTCATTTACTTCATCACAAGAACTGACGAAGTCCTGACAGTTTCAGCCTTACTGAAAAAGCCAAGACCAAAATTTGTTCTATAATGTTAAACAGGGTCTTAGCTGAAAACCTCTGTATAAATGTAAAGAAAATAAGTTAAATGTCTCCCACGTTCCATGGCACAAATGTTACAAATGGGAGATAGTAAGGAAAGTATATGAAACAAGGCTGGAATCCATCAGGGAAGATGTTAAATCCCACAGTTGTACTTCTAGCATCTTTGGGACTACTCTGTGGCAAGTTGTGAATTCCAAAAGGTTTGGAGAGCTCTGTCTCCGGGACACTATTTTTTTTAAAATAGCCATGACTTATCCAGATGACTGACACTGACAAAAGTACTAGAAAGTGCTGTACATAGTTTCAGGGTAAATCCTGAGATGATTTCACTGACCTTGTCAGATACGAAAGTCACGTTTTTCATTATATAGGTCTTGCTTTATCTTGGCCTTAACCATCCAGCAGAAAAGTTTAACCATGAGGTATAAAAAGTAAAGCCAGATTATGCTAAGCTGTAAAAGGCTCAAGTCAACTGGCAGGTCAACATTGCCAATTCTGCTGATAGCCCGCTACTATTATGGACTATTGGACTATACATACAACTATTTTCTCTTAGCTTGAGGACACTCCTAGTAGCTGTACTTCTATGTAGCCTTCTTAGGCTGGATTTCTTTACTTCTTGCACCTTTCCTTGGATGGCCACATTCCTGGCTTCTCCACTGCACCTTTGGCTTCTCATGCACAGCTTCACACACTGCACTCCCAGTGGCCTGCTGACTTGTCTGCCAGGCCTTCTGAAATCTAGGTGTAAGCCTTCCTAATCCAACAGCTCTGTTGCTCTGCATGTGCCCAAAAGTAGCACAATATAGATGACACCAAGGCCTGCTACCAAGTGGGGAGTAGTCAGGTTTCCTTCTCTCTTTGCCGCAGGCAGGAGTTGAGTGCCTGCAGAATAAATCGCAAGGAACAGCTTCCTTAGGAATATATAGCTCTAGAACGTGGTGCCTTGGTGCTCTCTTCTGAAAATATAGTCTCTCTCTCTCTCTCTCTCTCTCTCTCTCTCTCTCTCTCTCTCTCCTTTTTTTTTAAATCTTGAGGCTGCAAAGGGTATAGTTCCGCTGCCTCTGTCTTTGGGACATCTTTTTTCTATTCTCTCACTCTTTCTTGGCAATCAAGATATCTGCTCCACAATTACAATCCACAGCCTTACTAGTACTTGCTTTCTGGCCAAACTTAGAACATTTTAAATCACATTTCTGGGCACTTTGCTTTTGATTCTCAACATAAATCTGTATGAAAGTCCCCAGCAGCAGCCATGCCACAGCCTCAGCATTAGGCTGCTCTGATCATTCTACTGCCAGGTGAATTAGTTTGATGTCTTTAATTTCACTCTCATGCAGTCTCTGGATATGAGGAAAATGCAGGCAATTTTTCTTCAAAGCCATAGAACACATTGCCTGCACCCTAACAACCAATGTAGTCCTTCCCAGCAAAATCCCTTGAACCTGTGCAGCAGAATTTCAATCAGGAACCTGATCCTCTGAGCTCTGAGCTGGACCTCCAATCAAGTACCACCTAAGGTGCTGTAGCTCCACTTTTTCAACTGTCGTCTCTGAAACTTTTCAAACTTTTCCCATAACCCACTTCCAAAGCTGAACCACATGGTCAGGTATAATCATAAAACTATCCTCAATTCTCTGATACCAAATTCTGTCTGACTTTTCTCTTATTGCTGACACAAAGTATTAAGTTTAAATGGCGAAAAGTTTATTTAATTCACAGTTTGTAGAGGTTTCAGTCTATTATTGCCTGGTTAGGAGGTTGAGTGATTCAGGAGAAAGGCATGGCCAAGAACAGTTCATGGCACACAGAAGGGAGCAATGCAACAAGTGACTTTACCTGCATCTTTCTGGTCCTTGTATTGTATCCAGGCTACAGGATTAAGGTGGTGCCAAACCAGTCAGTGTGCTGATGTAGTGGGCACCCTCTCTTAATCCTAGCGCCTTTGATCCCAGCATCATGTCATGAATCCATGCACAATCACAGTCTAGATCCAGTCACCACTGATAAAGCCCTGCCTATAATAGCATGAGCCTTGGCAGAGATAAGAAGCAGCATTCACCACTGCAACACTTCGGACATTCAAATCAGGAATACTTTATGCTTGATTAAAAAGAGCTTAAATACAGTGCTTCTTATAAAGAACATGATGCCATTCTTTATTACAAACCATGGTTACTAGGCCATGTAGTGAACAGTAAGAAAAGCTTTCTTTTCTCTACCACGTGTATTGCAGATTGTTATGGCTTCTATTCAAAATGGTCCCATAAATGCTGATTTTATTTCAGGCTTACTTACAACTGATGGATTTGGGGAAGTGATTGGAATAGGAATGATCTTATTTCATCAAATGGACCTGTCTAGTCATATGTACATTAGCTGAGTACGCCTAATAGAATGGGAGCCTACTGAGATGATGCGAGTCATAGGAAACATGGCTTTGAAGGCTCCACGTTCTTCCTAGCCCTTTTCTCTCTGGCTTTCAACTCTCCTTGTCTAGTCTCTGTGCACCATAAGAAGCATGACTTTTCTCTGCCACACCTTCCATCATCAAGTTTCTACCTTGCCATGGGCCCAAAACAATTAAACCAACAAATCAGACAGAAATTTTGAAAACAGGGCCAAATAAGTCATTTAATCTTTTGTCTCAGGTATTTTGTTACTACAATAAAAAAACTGCCTATCAGAGATACAAGAAGATGTACACAGAATGTGTAAGTCTCACAGATCTAAGAAGTCTCACAGATATTAAGAAGAAAGTATGTGGTCATATTTTCAGAGTGTGAAAAGCATTATTGTTAAAGCAAAACTGTCATGAATGAAAGAAAGATTAGCATATATAATTTCAATGTTACTTTTTTCTTCAATAATATTATGCAATGGTTGGAGTTCCTTAAACTATATTTAAAATAGCATATTCCCTTTAGTGGAGCAGGAAAAATGACAAAATCATTAAAGACAGGGACTGGAGTCAGATCTTCTAACTGACAATGTTAGGTTTATTACTTGTTATCTGTGTGAATCTTGATGAATTAGCATCCTGACTTTTGTGTTTTCATTAGTGAGATAGAAATTTCCTTGCCAGACAACTTACAGACAGACTCACTCATAAAGCTTTGCCTGGAATAGTTCATTGGGAACTGTTGAATGGAAGTACACCATTGGAGAAGTGAGCAGAGTAGGCTGAACATAAACTAAAATGAAAAGCCCTTGTAATATAATTTTTAACTAACCCAAAAGATGGCTCGAGAGTTAGAATGAACCTGGGGAAGATGACAGATGAGGAGAGATAAGCTGATGCACCAGCGCATGGATCAGTCCACAAGTGGGGATTCTTCCCTACGGAGCGATTAATTTAAGTGAGGCAGCCCCCATAGCAGTAAATCAAAGTCAGAGGAACGGTACTCAGGGCATGAGACTCTGGCACACAGCACCTCTGGCCGCTAGAGGAACACATTTTGGTCTTTCTTCAAAGAGGCTGTGATCTATTCACATACAGCATTTGACAAGTGCTTAGAAAATAGCAGTTAAAGGTAGTCATTATACCTCTCGGGAGAGAAACTCACATATAGTAAGTTCAGTAACAGATCAACGTGCACTAGAAATTATTTAATAATTTTCTTGTTCTAAGAAATGTATATATTTAAGTTCAAATGAGAGATATATCTGAAATGAGCTCTGGGTTTACAAGAGCTTTTAATATACAATCGTCTTTCTAGGAAATTTTCTTTGGGAATAATGTAGCTTTTATGACAAATCTGAACAAGTTATTGACTTATCACTGATATAATTATTTAAACATTGATACTATTATTTTAACATTAATATTATTAAAATAAACCAAGTATTTCTTGCCTTCTGAGCTAAGTGATAGCATAACAAAATCAGACGTGAATTCTTTAGAGTCAGGGTGGGACAGAACTGAATGCTTATTTTAATGTTTTTGTACTGACAATAACTTATTACATTCAAGTTTATCTACTCAATAAAGGAAGATCTGCTTCACAACAACGTAGTTTTTTTAAAGAAAATTATTTTGGGGTCTGGCAAGATGGCTCAGAAGTTTAAAGCACCTGCTTAGGCAAGCTTAGTCCAGCACGCAGGAACTTCTCGTCTATTCCCCATACCATAGCACCAGCTCCACTCCCAGGGTGCACTGAGCTGGCCAAGAAGAAAAAAAAGAAAAAAAAAATGATACCAGAAATCAAACTCATGGCTTTGCCAGGGCCACTGTGCTGTATCCCAAGGTCAATAATATAGTTTTTACAATTTAGACAAATGCTATTTACTTATTCAGTGGAGTGATTTTCATCTATTGAATAAACTTGACAAGTGGTGTAACTGTACTTACTTTGATTTTTCTTGTGAGGAGGATTATCTGTACAGTGAGTTTCCCAGCTGTGAAGATAAACTTAAGGTTAATTGAAAAAGGGGCTGGGGAGATAACTCCGTGGCACAAGTGCCTGCCTGGCAAGTGCAAGGTCATGAGTTTGAACCCCGGTACTCCCCCTCCAAAAAAAAAAAAAAAAAAGATTAATTAAAAAAAAATAAAGCAAATGAACAAATAATAATAAAAAAAGATTTAACTTTTCCCATGAAATGTTCAATCTTAATCAGAATAGCTTCCCACAATGCATAACTTTTAAATAGTTTTATTCATTAGGATGTTAAGTATACTTATTAGAGCCAAGGTGTAATACAATGTAAATTTAATACCCACATTAGATGAGAAGTGACACACTGTAATGCTTTTTTGTGTAACAAATTTGATTTAAAATTCTTCAATACTGCCGGGTGTGGTGGCGCACGCCTGTAATCCCAGCACTCGGGAGGCTGAGGCAGGAGGATCGGTGCAAGTTCGAGACCAGCCTGGGCTACAAAAGTGAGCTCAAGGCCAGCCTCAACTGCATAGCGAGACCCTGTCTCAAAAAGACAAAAATAAATAAATAAATAAATAAATAAGTAAAAATAAAATTCTTCAATACTTACATATGATGTGTGATCTTATTTATTTATTTACTTATTTATTTATTTGTTTGTTTGTTTGTTTGTTTGTTTGTTTGGTACTGGGACCTTGTGCTTGCCAGGCAGGCCCTTATTCTCCTGACTTACCTCCCGGGGCTCTGATCTTGAGCAATTTATGAAATCTCTTTATGTCAAACTTTGCTCATCTATGAAAAACGGATCACATGAGGGAGTGGGAGCAAGAGCAGGAGGAGGAGTGACTTGCATGCCCCTGAACCTACTGGGTGGGGCCGTCACACATCTCACCAAAGTCGTCTGCTGGGAAGCACTAGGAGTATAGCCTGATCTAAACAGCAGGCTTTGAGTGAGGAAATGCCATGGCAGATTCATTGATAGCAAAGGAAGCACTTGTGGTGGGGAGGCCCTGCCGGGAGAGCACAAGCATGCAGTGGAGCCGGGAGCTTAGGGATGTGACTGTGCACTTCTTCAGTTTACTATAAACCGCTAAAAAGCAAAGATGTTTTAAAAAGTGGATTTGTTACTTCTTTTGTTGTGACAATATGGTGAGGTGGTTAACTAAAATAAAATGGAAGTATGCTTAATGTAGAATTTCATCAATGGTAATATTTTTATTAATGGCTACTATGGTGAAAGAAGTTTTAAGGGAAATTCCAGAAAATAATTTAACATGACTGAAATATATATTTACTCTCTGAAAGTGACTACACTGAAGAGACAACTTCCAAAGGCAAAAAAGTAATATTTAGTTAAAATCATAATTAGAAAAATTACCATAGCTTGCCCTCTGAGAGCTGGACTCCCATACAGGACATAATATAACATGAATTACTTTTTCCCACTGGAAAAACTTTAATATAATCATAATAGTTTCTTGCTTTTGTAATAATTTAAATAAATCATCACGTTCTGAATAACTCAACACTAACAAAAAATTTCCTGTTATAATTATTCTTTTCTTTTTACTTTTATGTATGTAGTATAAGGTCTCATTATACAGCTCAGACTCATAGTGATTCTCCTGTTTTCAGCCTCCCCAGCACTGGGATTAGTGTGCCACTACCCCTGGACTCGATTGACCCCTCGCTGTGTGCTAGGTTAGGCCAGAGGGCATGAGATACTGGGAACTGAACCCCGGTCCCTGTGCTTGCCTAAGCAGGAGCTTACGCTGCTGGGTTATCTCGCCGGCTCTGATATAATTATTCTTTGACATTCCAATACATCCTTAACACAATAATGTCAATAAATTGGATGATTTGTTGGTACAAAAAAATCACAGAGAAAGTGGTAATTTTAAAAGCAAAATATAGTGCAAACTTATGAATTTTTGATTGAATTTTCTATGCAAATGTTCAGCTCCTTCTACTTTTTAAACCTATTTTATGTTTCCTTTTGTGTATATTGGCTTCTATTAATAGCCAATTTTAAAAATGTATTTGGTACAGGGTCTCAGTACTCAGCTCAGAGTGATTCTCATCTTTTCAACCTTCCCCACACTGGGATTACAGGTGTGCTCTACCGCGCCCACTCCTGGTAGCTGGCTCGGTGTGCCTAGCGGTGGGGCTGGTACAGCCTGTGGTACAGGAGATCAAATTCTTGTCCCTAAGCTTGCCTAAGCCAGCACTTGGTTCACTGAGCTATCTTGCCTCTGGTATTTGTAATAGTATTTGAGGAAAGAAAATAAATCCTCAACTTTGAAATTTAGTTCAAATCTGACTTCTTTTAACATATATACATATTACATTACCTTTTAATCTTTTAATTAAACTGTCATTGAATCTTGATTCTTATCTCTGTAATGCCATCAGACCAAAAGGGCAGCATGAAGACTATAATGTTGCCTTCATAATGCTCAAGGGAAATGTAAAGAAATAAAACATTTTTCTTCTAATTCTGTTCCTTTGCTCATTACCAAACAAAAAACCAAAAAAACAAAAAAAAAACAACGAAAAAAAAACCATCCTCACAAGTATTTCTTTTGTGTCATTCTTTTTATATCTCTGCTTTTGCAACGGAAAAGGTGGTACATGCAAATAGAATATGTGATTGACATTTTACTTCAGAGAAGCTCATGTTTGCTGAAATTTGAAGTATGATCATTTCATGTTACACAATCGCCTGCTTCCCTTTGTTGATATTACACTTTAAAAGTTGAAATGGTTCTTTTTTAACATTAAAAGCAGGAGAGCATTTCAGTTCTAATGGAAATACAGACTAAAATATTGGACAGACTTCCCTGACTTCATGATCCAACATCCTTTTTTTTAAATAATTCTGAATGTTGAGTCAAATTTTACACATTATTAAAACTTGTATGATTTGGATACCTCTCTTTTGCAAACTACACATCCATGTCTCTTTAATCCTAATACAAATAGCATATTCACGGTTCATTTGCCCACCTGTATTGAATTGTTTTAGTTCTATCCTGAAGGGCACAAAAAAAAAAAAAATCATGAGGCAGAGAGCAATAGTGAGAAACAGAGAAGAGGGAGTAAGGGATTGTGCTTAAAATACACTGTTGAAAAAATATCTATCAGTCCTACTATTAATGCATGGCTGCAACGCTGCACAGAGCTGGGGAAGGAGACAGACCCACCATGTGGGGAAAGCTGTGGCTCAGGCTGTAGCAGCTATGGTAGACTTGCCTCTGCTTATTCACCTCTTTACTCAGATTCAGAGTGCACAGACAATCATGTGATCCTTTCCTTAAACATCCACTTCTTCTCTTGCTTTAATATGTGAATATAGTAAGAAGTATAGCCCTAGTGCATACAATTGTATCTGCTTTCACATAACTGAGTTATGTCCTGGAGGAAAACACATTATCCTACTGATTAGTTTCACTTAGAAGTGATAGTTTTGAAGGTTCTTGAGGCCAATATCTGATTCATCCTGTGTACATAAGTGTATGATTTTGTTATTGATATGTTTTTTGCTTTATCTGCTTCCAGTTACTTCGTTGTTTAATCCATATGTATCTGCTTCCTCTTAGTCCAAAGAGAAATATATTCTTTTCCTTTTTTTTTCTAAGCAACATCAATAGGGAGGTGGGTCATGCCCACACACTGTACTCTGTAGGATGATTGTGAGGACAATATGCAATATGTCAACTTTCAAAGAAAAGAAAGAGGAAAAGAAAAAGGGGAAAAAAAGTAATGTTGATTTAGAAGGGTAAATGTTTAATTGTTTGATCAATCTTATATACCTATATGTATTAATCTAAACTGATCTGATGATGAAAATATGTAATATAACCATTGTTAAATTTAAACAATAAAAAATATTTTAAAAAAATAAAGTAAATTTTTGAATTGGGAAAAAAAAAGAAGTGATAGTTTTGCAATTGAAGCTGACCCCTAATGATACCTGGAGACCATACTGCTTTATCCTGGTGCATTTTCCCTTCACTTCCCTAGACAATGATTTTATGCAAAATCTTCTTCCCTCTTTCACTGAGAAAATATAAAAATTAGATAAACTATGCTTGTGTTTTGCCTATCTCCCAATGGTCATGTGTAGACACTTCTTATTTAGTAGTATTGAATGGTGGGAGCTTTAAGGTATGAGGCATCATAAGGAGAACAGACCACTATCACAGCAGTGGGCTAGGCATCACAGGGGTAAGTCTGCAATATAAAGTGCCTGTGCTTGGTTCCCTTTCTTTCCCCTCCCTCTCCAAAACTTACTCCTTATTTGTGGAATACTAGATTTCCTACATCTGCAGTGCATAATTTAACTACTGGATTCTCCTCAGATTTCAGATCTCTGTCTCTGATTCATGACATTTTTTTATCCATTCAAAGCTTCTACTCCAATGAATGTTTCTCATCTGTTATGATTGGTGACTAGATGTTTCCCCAAAGCCTATGGTGGTCATAGGGTTTTTCTAGAGTGTATGGTGCTCAGACTAAAGATCTGAGATGATTAGCAAATATCTACTAATTGTTTTGTTATTGTTCTGGTGAATATTAACAGTGTGAGTATTCCATCCACCCTACGGTGACTAGCCTGCATACAATCCAAGGGACAGAAAGCCTGGTCCTCACTTGTTACGTTTGTTGTCTTCCACTACCATGAACTGCTCCCTTCTGCCACGTGCCAGCGTGCCTTAGAAATCATCGATTATGGACTGAAACTTCCACTGTGAGCTAAGTAAAACCCCTTTCAGTACTTTGCCTCAGCAATGAGAGAAAGTTACTAAGAGGTTCTAAGCTTCATCGTGTGCCTTCTGGAGCAAGATCTTCCCTTCTAATCATCATGAAGTACCATCATGTGCTTAAGACAAATTCATCTCTCCGACGATTCCATTCTACATGCTGGCAATTGGCTGAGACTTTTTTTTTTCTTCCAATGTACATCATTTCTTTCACAAATCTTATTGGCCTCTTCTTCAAAATATTTCTAAATTAAATGGATTATCATCATGCCCACTAATTTATATTGCATTAATTCTCTTGATTAAAGTAACAATCTGATTTTAACTCTCTTACTTGTCTTCAGCCCATTTTGTTTATTTTATTTTCACTAAAGTACAAGTGGATTTATCTCATACCTCAAGTTATAAATGACTCCAATGTCCAAATTTTTCTAGGGCCCAGAGGGATGGCTCAGTGATCTAAAGCCCCTGCTTGGGGAAGCTTGGGAGGCTTCAGGGACCGTGGTTCTATCCCCGGCACCACATGCTGCGCCAGCCCTGCCTTCAGGGTGGGTTGAGCCGGCCAGAAAAATGAGTGAATAATCAAACAAAGGTTCTGAAACAAGAAAAAAAAATAATAAATAAAATAAAAATTTCTTAAAAAAAAAAAACCAAATTTTTCTAAGAAGAAAAACTAAAGCCAACACTTTATCAAAAATGGGAGGAGAAGCTCATATCATAAATAAAGCGATGTTTGAGACACTCTTCTTGATGAGAAGCAGAAGTGAGAAACTGGAGTAAGGTGGCAGATCAACTTCTCAGCTCCAGAGAGAGTTCGGAGCCTACAGGTAAGTGTTAGGAGTGATGCAGGAGAGAAAGTAGCCTAATAAAGGAGAGTGTGCATGCATTTTAGGGATAGATAGAAATAAGCCAGGAACTCAACTGCCACTTATGTTCACTCTTTGCACACTTTCCTGTTGCTGTAATGGCAGTTGCTCAATTCTTCCTACATACCAGATACTAAACTTAATTATAAATGAATTAATGAAGTCAGCATTGTAAAACATGAAAGAAATAAGAACAATTAAGGCATACAATCTATGGTTGATGTAGGGTCTTCAGTACCTTAAAGTGCATGGAGATACTGAAATTTATTTATTTATTTTTTAATGACAATAAGGATCAAACTCGGGATCCTGTGCATGCCAGGCAGGCTATTATGTTGTTGAGTTGTCTCCCTGGTCCAGAAATTTAAATTTTTGAATGGTTAATGTATAATACAAGAGCTGGCCAAATAGCACAGCAGATTAAGGCAGGATGAGGGGCCAGAGCTTTGTTCCTGGGGCCTATGATGCCGGCCCTGCCCCTGGGGCGTGCTGAGATGACCACTGAGACTGGCTATGCTGATGGACATCTACAATCCCAGCACGTGGGAGACTGTAAACAGGTGGCTCACTACAAGTCTGATCTAGTAGTGAGACCTTGAACACCTTGTAGTCACTTCCCTAAAAATTCTAGCAGCTTGGCAAGCAAACAATGAATGTGAGTTTTGTTACTACTTGGAGGCAGAACCTCTTCCCTCTCCACCATGGTAGGTTTATCCCGAAGCTAAAAATGTGATCCTACTGAGAAAATAAGCTTCGCAGGTTTAGTTAGGTAAAAGCCCTGCAAAGACTATCCTAGTCCAAATGTCATGTGAAGGAGAGAAAGATATGAAGCAACACACAAGAAAACGTGAAACATCAATAGAGGGCAATAATGAATATTTGCAAGTCTAAGCTAAGGAAAGCCTGGAGAACCTAGAAGCTGAAAAGCACGAGCAGTCTGCTGGCACTGATTTCAGAAATCTGTCTCCCAGTTCCCAGTACTAACAACTTGTATTCACTGTTTGCCAAACTGCTAAGTTGTGACATTCATGTCAGCTGTTATGGCTTGGATCATAAATGTCCCTGAAAAGCTCAAACATTTTGTCCCCAGTGTAGCAGTGATCAGAAGTGTGACCTTTGGAAAATACTGCCTCATGAGTGCTTGGACCTCATGGATGGATTAATTCCTTTATGGGTTATGACTTAGCATGTTATTGGGAATTGGTGGAAAAGTTTAGGAATTGGGGTCTGCTTGAGGAAGGGGCCATATCCTTAAAGCTGATGTTGCGTCCTTGAACTCCCTCTCTCCCTGTCTCCTCTGTCCTTCTTTTTCTTCTATCCTCCTCCTTCTTTTCTTCTTCCTGTTTCTCATCTTCTTTCTCCTCCATCCCTTCTTCCTCCTTGCACTTCTTTGTCTTTCCACCATGACATGAGCAGCCTTCCTCCCTCCTTACTTCCACAATGATCTGCCTCACCATTGGTTCAAAACCACTGGGCCAAGAAACCATGGACTGAAATCTCTGAAACCTTGAGCCACAATAAAGTGCTCCATTTTTTCCTCCATCCTTTTTTCAACAGTGATGAAAAACTGACACAACATCCTTAGAAAACAAATATGCCTCTCTACACAAAACAAACTAAAACATACACAGACACACACAGTTACACACACACACACATGTTTGTGCACATATACACAGTGTTTCTAAAATTCTAATCCAAGGTGGAAATGACAATTGAACTAGAATCCTAGTATCTCAAAGGAATTTCATTATTGTTCTATGGTTGCTAGTGATTTGGATTAAAATATGTTTTTAATGTTTCTCATATTTCATCACACTTTCTGAACAAATCATTAAAGATTATTTTTCAGATTACAATTTCAAATATATTTGAATAGTGAATATCATTATAAGGCCAATGGGAGGTCTCTCTCTTTGGAGCAAAGGCTAATTATTTCCTTGCATCTTGCCAAATGTCAGATTCGTAAGCGCAGGACTCTTCATCTGGGGTGCGATTCACCACGGGTGACCTTGACACATGGTTCTGTTTCTGTGACTCTGCATTTAACTGTGGTTGTGGCAGTGACACAACTGGCAATAACATGTGTACCGCAATTGTCATTGGTAAAAAACTGCTCATGTACAATCGACCTAAGGCAGCGGTTCTCAACCTGTGGGTCATGACCCCAGTGGGGGTCAAATGACCAAACCACAGGGGTCGCCTAAAGCCATTCTGAATCATAACTGTAGCAAAATTGTAGTTTTGAAGTAGCCACTAAAATTACTTTTTGGTTTGGGGTCACTGCAATATGAGGAACTGTATTGCAGGGTCATGGCATTAGAAAGGTTGAGAACCACTGAAAGGTTTTTATATTTCTATCACCACGCATACACCTGTGGAAGGCCAGCATTACCTTACCAAGAATATTTCAGATGGTCCCCTCAGTATATAGGAGCCACAAACATGCACCACTGTTTGTTTGTTTTTGTTTCTTTCTTTCTCAAGAATGCCCAAAAGTTGTAGCACCCTCTGGGCATCTTGCCCCAGAATACTTATTAAATCTCATATAGGGTAAGTGCCAAAATTAAAGTTGATGTTTTCCATTAACAACATTATCCTTTATTTTAGAAGCTTGAGTTTATATGATCAGCATTTTCACGTGTGAGTCGTACTTGAGTCTTCCTTTTCTGCAATTCCATGTAATCATTACTATTTCATGCCATTTGTCCTCTTAAAATAATTCATTAATACCTTTTATGGCTTGTATCTAAATGTCCCTCCCTCTTATTACATGTCAGTGGGGGTTCTCAGAGCTGGCTGAGCCTGAGGCATGCAATATTGGGATCAAGGGTGTGTAATGCTAAATAATTCCACTGTTTAGAATTAACACAGTTCTGGATTTAGTGAAGATAGTAGACCCACGCTGGGTG
>PVJA010000224.1:0-203564 GCA_004027025.1 Myocastor coypus | reverse complement strand
ACGCCTGTAATCCCAGCACTTGGGAGGCTGAGGCAGGAGGATCAGTGCGAGTTCAAGACCAGCCTGGGCTACAGAAGTGAGCTCAAGGCCAGCCTGAGCTGCATAGTGAGACCCTGTCTCAAAAAGGCAAAAAAAAAAAAAAAAAAAAAAAAAAAAAAAAAAAAAAAAAAAAAAAAAAAAAAAAAAAAAAAAAAAAGAATAATAATGATGATAAATAAATAAAATTATTTAGACAATATTCTCTTCTTTGTATGCCAGCATTAGCCAGTTAGAAATTTGTAAAGGGAAACAAACATCATTTACATGTTCACAAAATATACAACATGCTGGAGAATATGACAAAGTTGTGCTTACAGTGAAAGACATATAAATAAATGTTTTTAAATGGGGCTCATTGTCCCTTTGCTGACAATTTAGAGAAGAATTTAAATATCCCTGCAGTAAACACTAACCCTGTACACGTGTCCATCCTGAGATTGTGAGGGCCAATAGAACCACGAGACTGACAGGTGTTCATGGGTGTGGTCCTAACAGCCTGAAAGACCTTCTCCAGCGAGGCACATATAGCCTGTAATAGAAGAACATTAGTTAACTGGCGCTCGGATTTGAGTGAAATACCATTTGTGCAGGGAATAGAACCACACCCTTCCTCCTAAGACTAAAATCTTCCCTTGAATCAACAGACATCTGGATAACCCTGAGTCTGCCAGATCCTGGCTCCTGGAACTTTTCTTTGAGCTGCTACCATGGTCTTGACCAAGGGACATCATAAGGAACAACCTCACATTCACCCCGAGTGGTTTCCTTGGGTCACACTGGCTCTTTTTCACATGCCTTCTGGCTCGTTTTTGTCTCTGGACCCAAACTCAGAATTCAACTGGGCCTTCTGAGTAGACACCACCACCCTTATACACATTTGAAAAAATAGAACACTTCGGACTTTCAGTTTGGGGATCCAACATAGTAAGATATCCAAACTTATCAAGAGCACTCATGTACACACAGGTTCTGCAAGAATGGAGAGCATTCCTTATTGACTAAAACTGTGGGTGTTAATGCCATTTGAGGAGTTGGTGTGTGGCCAGTCTGATTCTTTGATAGTGCAGATTTATTAGTCTTAAAATGCAAAGCAAAGAGCTACAAAGCCATGGTAGCAGTTTGCCCTCTTCCTGTTGTAATTATAGCAACCCCAACAGAAACAAGGGAGTCAGATTCTGTGGAGCTGTTTTTGTTAACCCAGGGTAATGCTTGGGGTGTCATTGCCTCTCAAAGGAAGAAATCTCTTTGACTCCCTAAGTAAGAATAAAGACCCCCATGGGGACAAAGGATAATTGAAAAAGCTCAGTCTTCACGGGGTGTTCTAGTGTCCCCTCCTTCCAGATAGGAAATCACAAATCCACAAGAGCTGTTTCTTCTGCCCAGGAGCTCAGGGAACCCCTGGCTGTGGAAAGCAGAAATGTGGGGTGCAGGTTAGCAGGGGAGGTCCCAAAGCAGAGAAATGTGAGAAGCAGCCGCTTTGGGAGGTAAGAAGTTCAGCTAGAGACATTTGGCTTTAAGTGGCACCACCAGTATGATGGCAGCGTTCAGGTTTGGAATTCAGAAGGCACATATGGCCTACTGCCCCAGATGTTAACAGCCACAAACCTCGAATCCAACAGTATTTGCTATTTTCCTCAAGTAATCCATCTAACTTTTCATGTACTGGAATGCCTGCCACCAGGTGTCAGACACCATGCAGGAGGGTTTCAGAGCAGCAACTCTCACCCTTTCTCCATGTGCAAGTGGCCAGGATCTTCTGAAGAGCACATGCCCCTTTCCACTACTACACAACAATTATCACAGAACTGTGAGCTTTAAAGAGCATGAATCTATTAACTCACAGTTTCTGTGGATTAGGATTCTGAGCGATCATCACTAAGCAGTGATTGTGGCTCATACTGGCAGTCAGCTGAGTGCTCCATGAAGGGTCTCAAAAGGAGCCAATGGAGTGCCACTGGGCTGTGTTTCCATTGGGAAGCACAGGTGGAGAAGGATCTGCTCATTCAGGTTGTTGGCAGAAACATTTCCTGATGGTTTAGGACTGAGGCTCCAGCTCACACCCTTACAGAATGACCTGAGACCACCCTCAGTAACCAGAGTTCTCACTCTTCATGGAGACCCATTTGGGCATTGCCAACACAGCCTCCAACTCCATCAGACAGCAAGAAGGCTCTGATGTGGGGTTTTGCTTGTTTTTTGTTTTTGTTGTTGTTGTTTTTGTTGATTTGTTTATTTGGTACTGGGGATCGAACTCAAGACCTTGCACTTGCACTTGCACTTGCCAGGCTATATCCCAGCCAGCACTGCTATCTTTGGTGGCAGCACACAGTGTCACATAATGCAGTGGAAGCTTAGGAGTGACAGCCCAACACTGACATTCTACCAGTTATGAGCAAATAGGAATTCTTCTCTACACTCACAGGACATGAAAAAGAGACCAGGACCAGAGAAGGTCACCTTAGGGTCTGCCTGTCCTTATGGGGATGGATGGGGTAGACATGGAGGCATGGCTGAAAGCCACTCAGGAGCACGCATGTTGGGGTGAGCCACATCCACTACGTGTACTGATTGATATATTATGTCAACTTGAGAAGTTTAGAAGTTTACTTAAGTGACTCAGCAGAGAGCCAAGATTCTTAGTTTATAAGCATCTTGATCCTGTGCAAGAGGAGGGCATGGTCACTGGGTGTGTTCTACACCCCCAGCCCCAGAGTAGCTTGTTTGTAGTGTAAGGAGGGAGGAGAGGTTGGTTAGAAGCCACGACGGCTGCCCTTCCCTTTGCTCTTTGCTGTTTTCTGCTGCCATGAGGTGCTTCCCTCTGCCATGTACCACTCTGCCTGGGAGGCAGCCTAGTACAGACTGAAATGTCCAAACACTGAGCTAAATCAACCTTTCCTTCCTTCATTTTGGGTGTCAGGTATTTTGTCCCAGCAATGAATAAAAAGTAACTGAGACACTATAGTTCTCCAACTGGGAGATGCAAGACCCAGAATGTGGACATGGGATGGGGGAAATAAGTTTGTCAAGGGCACATTTTAATTACTTCACTGACATTGTTTTTTCCAAGAAATTCATTGGAATAACTATTTTGAGAGCTCTTATCATCCATTTAGAGTGTAAGAGAGGGGTGAGCAAATAAGTAAACCGGACAGTAATCTTCTAAGTGCATCTGGGGTGCTCTCAGGAGGCTTTCTTGGCATAAGCAGCTAAGCGCTGAGTGAGCACAGTGATTGGCCAGTGAGCATTCTGACGGGTTGTTTCCCCACTTTCATACTAAAAAGAACGGAATTCTTGAGATTATAGAAAAATCACAGACATGAAACCTTTCATGATGTCATAACCAACAATATATATCAAGTTCCATCTACATTCTAGTGGTTTAAAAAGGAGATCACAGATGTCCAGTTCATCACCAGCCTCCAAGAAAGGCATCCGAGCACTGGCCACATAGAGCTGTAGCCTCAGCTGTTCCCCTGTCCTGACACCCTCCCATCTCTCACACCCCTGTAAAAGCTGGCAGAATCTCTCCAGGGCTGTCATGGAGTGACACTCAATCCTTTTCCCCACCAGAAGCTCATTTATGACACAGCCATCTGTTTAGTGATAGAACGTGGCCCCCCAGGCACCAGGGATGCTGATCGGGATGCGAAATTGGGTCCAGGGCCATTTCCTCCTGACACCTCAGAACTCATCTAGCCTCTAAAATAATAATGAAAACATGCCTTATTTATCAGTGACTCAGACAGCAAGCCTGCAAATATTTGTGCTCAGCCATTCTGAGACTTCAAGTATGTTTGGTGGTAACTGAAGCCAGTCTGAGCACTGGTTCTGCAAAGCAAATTCATAAGGCAGTTAATGGTGATAACAGCTTCTTCACCTCTTCACAGATTGGCAGAAGATATATGAATTTATATTTGTAAAAAAAAAAAAAAAAACATGTAGGCAAATCCTCTTCTTCTAAAAGGGCAGATTTCCTGGCCGCAGGTAAAGAGAGCCAAAGAGACGAGAAAAAACATTTAGCACACAGACAGTGAGAATTTTTTTTTTAAAGACAGTCCTACACACACCCAAATGCTCAGTTCACCACTCCTTTACTACTCCCCTTTCACAACACTCTAATCTTCTTAAGTCTTTTTCCACCTCTGCTTAAGCAAGAGTATAGAAGGTAACAACTGCACAAGTCATTGCCATGGAGAGTCGGCACAGCTTACTTGGGCTGTAGAACCACAGAGCCCATGCAAATCCCAGCCCATCACATCCATTTCAATAATCTTCATACCCAGAAAGTCAAGTCTGTAGGGAGCACAGACTTGACCCAGCTCTCCCTGGTAGTGTGTGGCAATGTCCACTGTCCCCATCTTTTAGGCAGAGAAGATTAAGATTCTACAGCCTCAGCTGTGGTTAGTCTTATAGTTGGGGCTGGGGATGGAAACAGAACAGGCTCAAGACTGCTCTGTCCTTCCCTCTGATCCACTGACAGGAGCCTCAGGCCCAGCAACAAACAGTCAATATTAGACCTTCACCACCCCAAAGCTGCATGAATGTCCATTGCCCCCTGCTGCTAGGCATTATAGTGCTCCCTTGTCTAGGCCTCTGTGACCCCAGCCACATGTTCTAAGAAAGTGGGATGGCAGCAAAGCTGGGAGAATAGAGGTCTATCCCAACCCCCGCCCCAGGGAGATTGCAGGCCTGTGTCTCTGCCTTGGTGAAGCCCCTCCCTCTGTGTATCAAGAAGCTCTATGGACATATTTGTTTACTCTGTGTGCTGATATGCAGTTTGCATAATATTGAATCTGGAAAGGACACTGCATCCGCTGACAGGAGTTTTCCCAGCTGGAAGGAAAAAAAAAGGAAACAAAGAATGAAAGAAACCAGCTTTACATTTAGGAGTAAAAATAAAGATGCCAGTACCATGTGCCAGGTTTTTTGGGGGTAGCGAAGGCCACGTCTGCAGTCAGGACATGCTCCTAGATCCAAAGCATTGTTGGATGGATTTTTAGTAAACACTGTTGGCAGCTCCAGGGACGGCTCTTTTGGTAGAAAGAATGTGCTGGAACAAAATGTGGGCATCCAGCCAAGACACATTTCTTCATTTAAAACAGAAACATGCACGTGTCAGGATGCAAGGAGCCAAGCCTGAGCCTGGAGACGTCCTGCTCCTCAGCATCCCTGGGGGAGAGGCAACAAGAACAAGACAGGCTTTGACCCGAGGTGCCCATTAGGGAGCTTTGAATATGGCCCAGCCCCTGTGTCCCCAGCCAGTCTTTTCATTCATGTACCTTTGGCAGCTTGCTCATAGCCTCAGCTTGATTAACACTTAGCTCCAACATAAAGTATGACCAGGCCCCTTCAAATTTATAAAAGCAAAGACACAAAAGCGCAAAGCCAGGATATGTGGAAGGAAGCCCACCAGGGACATTCTTCTCAGTCCCACATGGTCCTTCTCCTTTCTACTTAGACTCACACCAAATTCAGATCCTTCTCCTCTCAGGCTCAAGCTCCAACCACAGGTTCTGGGGAACTGCTCAGACACACTGAGGGGCCCAACTTTACTGCACAGGACGCAGCCCCCAGGAGCCATTCCTGTGCTGAGGGCAGTCCTTAGAGTAGTGGTGTGGTCATTACCAGACCTAATTAGAAATGTAAGTGATGGCCCAGAATCTGCACATTTACTGGCTGCCCAAGTGGTCCATGTGTGAGAAGCACTTCCCAGGGGCAGTCTGCAGGACCCTCATGACTGGGCCCTGCACTGCAGGCAAACAATCCGTGGAGCCAGAAGCACCTTCAGGTCACAAGACAAGTTTGGATTAAAGATCTTCAGGCTGTAGACTGATTTTTTCCCAGGACTCCCTTTATCTTCACACCCAGCCCCTGTAGTAAGAAAGCATCTATGCACACTCTCACTCAACCCTAAAATTGGCCCCCAAGAGGGAAAACTGGAGTGCAAATCTAGGAGGATTTATGGCCAGGCCTCAGAGTTCAAATAACAATAAAAATAACCAGGCCTTGGGTTCATGCCTGGAAATTTCAGCCTTCAGCAGACCTTGGTTTCACCTGCTCTGTGATGTATGCATGGGCCATGTGCAGCCAGGGTGACATCTGAAGTGGAAGATGGCAGCGCTCCTCCAGGGAGATGGCAGCACACAGAGAAGTGTGGTTGTGCTGGCCCTGGCCCACCCCCACCCTGGCCCACCACTTGGTTCCTTCAATGCTGTTAGTCCCATCTGCTCCCTGGAATCTGGAGAACTTATGAGCTCATTGCTGGGCAGATCACCAGGCTTTGCCGATGACTCAGTGACATATTCCCAGCAGAATCAAAGGGGACCACCGCCACACCAGCAAGGCTCACAAAACCAGGGCCTCCTGTGACACTTAAGTGCTGGCAGTAGTGGCCTTCTGCTGATGACCCCTGGGCACAACTGTGTGCCATAGTATCACCCTGACAGTAGCAGGGTACCATACTCTCCAGGCTGTAGACCGCAGTTCCTGTACCATAAAAAGCATAACCCCATAGAGGTGGAAGTGCTGCTTCTGCCCCCTAAGCTGGTTCTTTAGGCCTAAACCTGGGAGAAGAATGCAAAGCCAACTGTGCTTACTAGAGACGAGCCACACATAAATGCATTACCTTCACTTTTACCAGACACATAGATTATACACTTGCAACTCCAGCCTGTCACAGGCATTTTTCACTCATCATGCCTGGAAACTAAAGCCCAGGACAAGAGACAGACTTGGATACATGTTCAGAAGCAGCCTTGCTGGGTCATAAGGTAGTTAGAGCTCTAGGAGCCTCCTTGCCATCTTATATGACTGCTCTGTTTTGTATTCCCACTTCATATTCTCTTTTCTGAACATCCTTGCCAACATTTATTTTACTTTGCTTTTGTTCTTGTTCTTTTGTTTCTAATAACAGCCATCCTGAGAGGCATGAGGTAATTTCTCATTATGGTTTTGATTTACATTTCCCTGATGGGTAGTACTGCTAAACAGCTTTGCATAGACCTGCGCATGCCACTTCTATCTCTTCTTCAGGAAAATGGCTATTCAAGTGCCGTGCCTACCTCTTATTCAGACTATTTACTTGGCTTTTGTTCATTTATTTATTTTGCAGCATAGGAGATTTTTAGTTTAATGAAACCCATTTGTTAAAAAATTATGTTGGGGATCATATCCAAAAATTCATTGCCAAGACAATTACAAAGGTCAAGGGATTTTTTTTGTCTATTTTCTTCTAGAGACTTTACAGTTTTAGGACTTGGCTTACATTTCTAATACATTTTCACTTGATTTTATGGAGGGTTTAAGGTAAGTGTTCAATTTAATACTTTTGCATGTGACTTTTTTCTTCATACCATGCATTAAAATGACCACCCTTTCCCTACTTAGTGTCCTTAATACCTTGACAAGGATCAGTTAATCCTGTATGTAACTTCCCATTCTGTTTCATGGCTCTATTAGTTTTTTTGCTTGTTTGTTTTTGTGTTTTTGTTTTTGTTTGTTGCAGGACTGGGGTTCAAACTCACGACCTTGCACTTGCCAGGCAGGAACTTGTGCCGTGGAGCTATCTCCCCAGCCCCCTCTATTGGTTATTTTTGTATCAGTGTCACATTGTTTTGATTCTTACAGCTCTGTAATATGTTTGAAATAAGGAAATGTGAGACCTTTAAGTTAATTAATTCAGGATCTCAGAGATCTCACATGTTCTCAGAATGTTATTCACAAAGACCAAGACACAGAAACAATATAAGTAGCCAGCATATTTGCAGCACATAGATGAAGCTGGAGATCACTATGCTGAGTGAAATAAGTGGAACAAAGAAAGACCAATGCCATGCTATCCCCCCTCTATGTAGAACGTAGACTAGTCAAACCATACAGAGTGTAATGCTAGCTACTAAGAGCTAGAGGAAGGGGCATAGGCAGCGAAGGGAATGACAGTTTCATGGATACCCACTTACCCCCAAACCCACCAAATGGCATAAGTCAACCGTGCATAGCTTTTTATTTGTTAGTCATAGCTCAACAAAATGGTAAAGAAGGCTGGGGAGATAGCTCAGCGCTCAAAGCACCTGCCAGACAGGTGCAAGGACCCAGATTAGATCCCGGTGCCAGCTACCAAAACCAGATGTGGTGGTACATGCCTGTAATGCCAGCACTGAGGAGGCTGAGACAGGAGGGTTACTATGAGTCCAAGCTGCACAGCAAGACCCTGTACGAAATAAATCAATAAATTTTTTTTTTTAATTTAAAAAGTGGTTAAACAAAAAAAGATACCTGGCCAAGATGATTGTCTTCTTTTTTGCTTTCTTTTTAAGGGCAAGAGTGATCATAGGATTGCAGCTGTTTCTAGATTTTTTAGGCAAAATTTAAAATCACTACAGCAGTTTTCACAGTACAAGAGCATAAGGCCTTGACTACCATTTTTTTCTATGTTCGAAAGTAGTACCAAAATGACATTCTGGGAAGAATCTTGGCCCTTCTCACACCTACAGCCTGGCTTATCTCCAGAAAGAAGGAAAAGAGCTTTCTGCTCAGGCAGGAGTTCTTGTAAGGTGACACGATTTTGACAAGGGTATGTTAATCTTGCTCCCACCTAAGTGACTGTTAAAACATAAGGCTCTGCACCTACCCACTTCCCTGAAACAGAGACTATGAGCACACCTGGTAGTTGTCAGGAGATGTAACCTTGAACTTGGAGCTTCTCAAAGAACCAGGAGCACTTCCCAAAGGGAACTTGTATCAGTTAAGATAATGCTAACAGCTGTTCTAACCAATGCATATGAAGTTTCTGTGGTTTGACAAAGCAGGAATTTGTTTCTTGCGCATGTCACAGTCTGATCTGTATTTCCTAGCTGTGTGTCCTTTGTCTGGGACTCCAGGAACTGTGGCTTCCATCTTCCTGGGACTCCAGCCTCCTCTGGGCCCTTGCAGCCTCTCTCCTCAACTAGCAGCAGGGAGAGGAAAGGGGTCATTGAGAGCCTCTATCTACACTGTGGTGCATGTCTCTCTACTTTTCTCTTTGCCTAGGCTGCAAGAACGTTTATACCCAGACCAGTACAGTTCATCTCTACCAAGAATGTGAGACCTTTGGGAATGCATTTTTTAATTAACCTCATCCCCAACTCCATTCGTCTTTCCTATTTTTATTTCTTTACTGTCCTTTTTAGAGTTTTTCAAGTCATCTTGCTATAATCCATGTACACTCTACCTTATCCATTTGAAGAATAAAATGGAATGGAAGCAAGTTTTAAAAACCCACACAATACCCAACAAAATGCAAGATGACACCATGCAGAAGCCGCTAGAACAAGTTGGAGACACATCAAATTATTTACCTTCTTGCCTTGATCTTGGCCTTTGCGGGGGTCGCTGGTGCACAGAGCCAGGCTCTCTCCCATGCTGGGCATTGGCTTCACACAAAGGGTGGAAGAAGTCTTCCGGAAGTCTCCTTTGCAACACACGGAGAGCCATGCGCTCCTTCTTCAGTTCTTCAAGGAAAAGGTAACCTGCACGGTGCTCCTGTGCATGCAAGTCTTGGTGCTGGCAGTGCCTCTCCCTCTGCATTTCTTCCTGTATCCGTGCACCACAGACATAGCCTGGCTGCCCAGCTGTTGCTCCTGCGCCCTCACCTGCACGTTCCTTGCACTGAGTCACCAGAGCAGCCCAGGGTTCATGGCCCGTTGGAGAAGAGCAAGTGTGGCGACTGCTGGTGCACGGCGGCCAAGCGTGGAAATGAGGCTGATCTGACCTAACATGTGCTGTAAGTGTGAAATACACACCAGATTTTGAAGACTTAAAATGAAGGAACATAAAATATCACATTAACAATTTTAAATATTGGTTACATGTCAAAATGTTAATGTTTTGCATATGTTAGGGTAAGGAAATTAATTATTATAATTAATTTTCCTGTTTATTTTAAAAATGTTTTTTTTAATGTGACTACTAGAAAATTTTAAACTGTGCCTTTACTTTGTTGCCTTGATCTTGGCCTTTGAGGGGGGGGGGGGTCCGCTGCTGCACAGAGCCAGGCTTTCCACTCACCATTTGCCCTCCACTTTTTATTTGTGTGGGCCAGGGCTATCAAAGAGCCAGGCTGCCCAAACACAAATCTTGCTCCTGCTCCCCAACAGCAATGTGATTCATATTACCTCTCTGGGTTTTTGGCCTCATCTCTTAATTTTTAATCTGAGGATGTTAGTAACTGGAAGGGTTAAATGATCAAGGTTTGTAAAGCAGTTACCATAGTGACCGCTGCATATTATTCCTATAAAAGAAAGGCTGACGAGGGCTCAAGGGTTTGAGAAACTGGAAGCTGAACTTTTACACCAGGACTGCGACGCACCTGCCTGCAATCCCTTTCCCCACTCTTGCTGCCTCAGTTAGGCTTGGCAATCACTAGGCATGAAGCAAGTCCTTCAGGTCTCTGGGCTTCTTTCCCCTTGGTGTGTGAGTGGAAATAGTGAGTTAGTCTGTGTCATCGTTTTGTAAGAAAGAGCTAATAAAACAACACCACACACGTGAAAGTGTGTTGACAGAGAGCTTTGACATTGGTGAGCCTTAAAGAGTAAACCCGCTAGTGTCCCTTACAGTTAGAGGTTCTGTGTCATTAGCCCTTAGGAAAAAAAAAAACAAAAATAAAACCCTTCCTACCCCACTGTTCTGCTTCACTTTGCAGTGATGTACTGCAGTGTTCCCTGCATACTTGGACATCCTTCATCCTCGCTTGGATCATACTCCTCAAGCTCATCTTGATACTCTATGAAGATCGTTGGATGGTACTTCCTGAGCCTCTCCTCCTGTCTTCTGCCTTCCATTCGAGCCCTGGATGGCACAATCTGTATTTGGTCTGCTCTGGCGTCCACCATCTTCCCTGCTTAGCAGTGCCTGGCACAGCAGCACAAACAAAAAACACCAACACAGAGCTCCTGAAGGGCGGGGCAATGCTTCCCTCAAAGCAAGACAAGCTCCTCTTGTGTCCTTGAGTAAGGCTCAGGAGTCAAGTCTTGCAAACACATGCATGCACACAGGCATACACACACACACTTCACAAGGAGTGTGGCCTGTGGGCTCTCTCTCTGCCTGAGGCCCACATCTAATCACCACTCTCCCTGGCCCCAGTGAGGACTTGGTCTGAGGATTCTGCCTGGTGTTAAGAGGGAAGAATAGGGGCCCTATGGTTCAGCCTGCAGGTTTCAGCTCAGATCTATCAGTTCTGAATCCTTGCTAAAAAAAATCCAAGATTTTAGGGAAGCACTTCCCTACATTGTTCAGGCTCTATGTTAAAGGACAAAATTATGAATTTAAAGGAAAACATAGGGGCCACAGGGCCTGGGTTTGATCTTTGACAGCACATGCCATGTGAGCCCCACCCCTGATGCACTAAGCTGGCCACCGAATTCATAGTACTTGTAATCCCAGTGCTGGGGAGGCTGAAAATAGGAGGATCACTATGAGTTTGAGCTGTGTAGTGAGACCCTGTACCAGGATACTGAATGAATGAATGAATGAATGAATGAATGAATGAATGAATGAGGAAACCATATTTGGAGATTTTTCTTTAGTGAAATTAAATCTTACCTGGAATAAGTTTTCATTCTCAAGGAGGGAGGTTCTATCACCCACCCTCAGTGCTCAGACTAGCTACTAAGCACTATGAAAATACTTTCTTGCCCAAGATTACCAGACAGGTGGCCAATGAGCAGCTGGCTCCCAGACGTGGTCCCTGAAGCTGGGAGGGAGGAGTGCGTGTAAAGGTGGTGCTCTCAGCACCTGCGGGGGTGTTTTGGAGGCTACGGGTTTCCCAGCTCCAAGCACAGAAGTGGGGCCCCAGAGCACTTGTGAAGGTGGATGTGAGAATGTGAGAAGCCACACACTTCAGACTCCACATCGGTGTCTCTTCTTGAGGAACAGGGAGAGAGCCCCACCCTGTGCTCTGAGTCCTGATGTGCTCAGCTTCAGGTCTGCACATCATGCTTGGGCACCTCAGCCTCACCCACCTCGCGATAACTCCCCACTGCTGCCCTCCTCCTCCTCCTGCCTGGCCAGTGAGCTCCTCCTGCCCACATGGCCAGCTTACCCTGGAGTTAGGACTTCCTAGAGGGAGGACCTACACTGACATGGTTTTGTCTTCTCCAGCTTCCACCATTCCCTTAACAGCCACACAATCTTCAGTGACTTAGAAAAATCAGCTTTTAGTCTTGAGAGAGCGGCAGATACCCTCCCTGCCCCTAAAGGTTGAGGGAAGTTTACAAGGACCCACAGGAGGCCTCAGGCATTCAGTTATATTCACAGGATCCCATTTGTCCATTAGCACTCATCCAAAGGCCCATGGACAGAATTCAGAAAGTCAGTGAACTTAGATGGGGAAAAGTCGACCTTTATTTTCACTAAATTCTAACTGACCTGGGGCATCTTCTTCAGTAATGAGTGCAGTCAATACTGTGGTTTTCATAACAAAGTGTGTATAATTGTTGATAGTAGAAATTGGTTATTTATGATAAATTATGATACTAGTTCTGAGTTCTCTGAATTATTATTTAAAGCAGATAATAGTTAGACCCACAGGTAGATTTTGACATGTTAATCAGTTAAAAAAAGAAGCACATATATCACCATATATCTATTTTATTTACATTTTGATAACTTCACAGTAGTATAATTAGTTTTCTTTGTCATCTTATTTTACTTTTTTTTTTTTTTTTTGTCTTTTTGAGACAGGGTCTTGCTATGCAGTTGAGGCTGGCCTTGAGCTCACTTTTGTAGCCCAGGCTGGTCTCGAACTCGCACCAATCCTGCTGCCTCAGCCTCCCGAGTGCTGGGATTACAGGCGTGAGCCACCACGCCCGGCTTATTTTACATATTTAAAAAATTATACTGAGAATGAATCCATTGGTCTCACCAGGTACCAAAACAGTCTATGGAAAAATGAAAATAAATAGAAATGAACTCAGCCCACTGTGATCCCCTGTGACCATTGGGCACCCCTGACAGTTACACAGAGCCCTATGACAATATCAGTCACCAGGTCTGCAGTGGTTTCATGTGGTCCCCAAAAGTGCATGTTTGAAAACTTAGCCCTGAATTCATGTTACTGGTATTTTCAGATGGGCCCTCTAGAGGGTGACTTGAATTAGGTGAGGTCACGTGAGCAGAGGCTCTCACATGGCATTAGTGGCTGTATAAGAAATGGAAGAGACACCCTAGCCAGCACACCGGCTCTGCTCACCGTGTGATGCCCCGCCATGCCACACCCTCTGCCATGTCAGGATGCCGTGAGGACCCCCCACCAGAAGCCAAGCAGACGTTGGTCACATGTTCCTGTCCTTCCCAGCCTCCAGGTCTGTGAGCCTCACAAGCTTCTTTCTTTATAAATGAGACAGCGTCCTAACCTGTAGCTCTCCAGGGACTGTGCTGATTGAATTCTCCTAGCGTCTTCATGAACAATAAATATCCACAGTCATATTAAGTAAGAAATTCAGGAAGTCCCTATGCAGCCTGGGGCTAAGGGACAGCGAGCAAGAAAGGCAGAGAAGCCAAAGGTCTGCTGTTGAGAACTTCAGAGCCCCTTTCAGGCAAACAGAGCCTCTGTCTCCACTCTCCCAGGGTTCACCTGAGCTGTGGCTGGGGGCAGGATGTCAGGCAGAGCATCTGCAAGGCCCCTTCCACAGTGGCTGGAAGTTTGTCTCCAGCCAGGATGTCTCCGCTGAGCTCAGATTGACAAAGACAACGCTCTGGTCGCTCTCAGGAAAGGAAGAGGAAATTCTTTTGTGAACATAATTCTAAACTGGGTGAGAGATATTATTCGCTGTGCAATTCCCTACCCCTCACACTAATTAAACAAGCACTTTGGGTTAATTAATTCGTAGGAGAGGACCATATTGCTGAGTGTACATTTTTGTCCAGAGTTTCAGCTGCTCTACTTCTCAAGTTGAAATTACTTCACTCCAACTTTCTTTTCTCCCCCTCACCTTTCACTCTGAGTCTGTCTGCACGTTTTCCTCTTACGGGGGTGAAAAATTTAAGGGGAAAACAAAGAAAGGTTATTTGATCCTTTGAAGAGAGAAATCCTGCTCATGGATTTTCTGCATTTAATTCATCGGAGAGAAAATAGTGGTTGAGTGAACAGCCAGAAAGGGAGGGGTAAAAAGGAGACAGGAGCTTAATCTCCCAGGGCAGCTGCCTCAATAGCCAGGGCAGCAGAGACCCTTCAGCCCTTGAAGACGCTTCCAAGGCCAGGCTGTGCCCCCTGGAGCAGAGGGCCCTGGGCTCTGGGATCCCACAGCCGTGCGGAAGCAGAGCACCTGGGCCCAGCCCAGAAAGCATGCGCCCTCCCTATGTTCACTGCCTCAGGCACTTTGAACAGAGGAATAAAAGCTGAGAACTAAGAAATCATTTTGAGCTGGAGCTGAGAGGGGGAGAGCTGATAAACCAGGAAATACTCTTTGCAACATGAGCTTGTATTTCTCTCTTCATCTCCAGTCATAAAGAAGAGAGGCAAAATACATGGCCATCAATACCAGGTGATAAATGCTCAGAACTTCTGGGTCAGCTCAAGGGCTCACTCTATCCTGCAAAAGAGAAAAATGCCAAACACCTAATACAGGGCCAGGAAGCACACAGCACTCTGGAGACAAGCAGTGAGTGACAGAAGTCAGTTATCAGGCTTCTATCAGTTCCGCTTAAGAAAACAGGAAGGTTAGTATTTACCTATCTGGGTCAATCTATAGAAGGTGGGAAGTGCACAGACCTGTATAGTGATAATATCTCATTGGTAAGTGATAGAAAACTGTATTTACAAGGTCAAGGATGGCCAGGCAAGATAGTACCAATCAAGCAGCTGGGACATCAGTCAAAAATCAACCAATAATCAATCAACTGGGAAAAGGTGAATCTAGGGAGGGAGGCTTCATGGCAGCGGTGAGAAGCTAAATTTTGAAAATTGAACAGCTATTTCTCAGAGAAAGAGGATGGCTTTCTTTGCTGGAAAAAAAGGATAGTTGCAAAGATACAAAGGCAGAAATCAGATAAGTGTGCTGCACAGTTAGGGTTGGTTAGAATACTATATCTGTGAAGATGAAGAGTCGAGAGTAGGATACACAAGCTGAGTGTCAGGTCACTGAGAGTCTATGCCTCACCAAGCCTAGATTTCTGGGGGGTTTATGCTGGTGAAGTAGTTTTAGGGAAAAGAGCATCATGATTGGAACTGTGTTAGTCTGAGCATGTTACAGAGATGCATATTGGCAGCAGGGTGAGTCAGAAGCGTGTGAAATCTCCTTTGGACAAGCTGGCTTTAAAGCACTCCCAAAGGGACACATGCAGGAGGCAAAGGAACTGGGGGTTGGAGCTGCAGGTTGGCAGGCTGGTTGTGGTGGTTGAGGTTACAATGAGAGAAAAATAGCCACTGCAGCGCAGTAACCTCTAGACTCTCAGCGGGAGTGCTGAGTGCTTTAGAGATCCCCAGAACCTCAGGGCTGAAGGGCTCTCAGGATGGCCCCTCTCCCCCAATTTTGGAGATGCAAGAGCTAAAGCCTCCTTGCACTCATGAGCCTCAAATTCTGTTCACCAGACTCCTACCCCAGCCTCAGTCCTGCCCACCCAAGACTGGGGACCAGCAAAGGACGTAAAAGGCAGGAGACAAAGGTCATATTTAGAAGGACCCCACTCACTGTCAGCATGGTGAAGTGGATGCGAAGTGTACTAGCAAGAACAAGGCGAGGCAGTCAGAGGAACAGAGGAAGCTGCAGTGTCCCACTATGGAGCCTCAACTCCTTTCCTCCCCCTAATGAGCCCCACCCCAGCTCAGCTGATGTCCTCCATGACACCTCACCGACAAGCAGGGACCCAGGTAGCTCCCTTCCCTGACCGGTGTTAGTACTCGCTGTATGACAATTCCCACATTAAGCATGAATTGGAGTTTTTCTGTTTGTTTCTCTTTGGGGGTGTTTTGTGGGCATATTTTATGTTGCTTGTGACAGAGGCAAGGACCTCATGAATGTCACTCTCTAAGACCTGAGAACTCAGTGCAGAGTGCCCTGACCCAGAGCAGAGGTTTCCTAGGCATAGCTAGAAGAGTCCAGCTCCTGGGGAAGAGATGACAAAGCATGAGGCCTGTAGAACCAGATCTGTGTGAGGACATGAGCACCCCAACATGGCAACGTGGGGGGCAGGCTCCTCCCTGAAGAGCTCATACAGGCATCTGCGAGTCACCGGCTGAAGATAGCCCAGACCATACGACACTGATCGTACCAGCTCTGGTAGAGGCGGGGCAGAATGATCGGATAGACACTTTCCCAGCTTTCCTGTCTGTTACCCCCAAACAAAATGACATGTGCTTTCAAGGAGTTCCTCCCTGGTTATGTGCCCTATAATTAAGCAGGAAGTACACACCCACCTCAGTGTGAACAGAGAGGGTAGAGAAGCCAATAACAGCACAGCAAAGCTGCCTGGGAAAATTCACACAAGCGCCCTCCTCAGATCGCTGGTGCCTGGGCCCACCCGCCACACAGTGGCCCCAGAAGTCCTCAGTTCTCAGGTGAGTCCCACTGAAGACTCTGGGGCATTAGAGAGGGTATCCTGGGCTAGTAGGAGTGGTGCCAGGATTCTGATCTGCTTTAGGCCACTAAGCTGGTCCCTTTCTAGTGGTCCCTTCCTATTTCAGCGTCTCCATTCTTCCAATCTGCCCACCTTTGTGACCACTAATGAGCGTGAACCCCTACAGTACTGCCTTGAACAAAGCTCTGGCACGGAACACTCAGCATGCAGCCCTGGGTTTCTGGAGACCTGACTGAGCGGGGCATTTGGCAGGGCCTGTGCTCACACACGATTCACCTTCTAGACCCAGTCCTGGTCCAGCCTGAGCCTATGACCCTCTCAAGGAACAGAGCACTGGGGCTGAGTATTGTCTCAGATCTGCAGGGCTCCCTGGAGCCCATGTCTCAGCCCTGTTGCTGCTGACTTTTCAGGGACTCACACCTGTCCTGCAGCTTCTTTGCTGCAAGTCACCAGAACACGTATCTGAGTCTTCCAAAGAGCCTTCCCTGCTTGACTTACAGGAACAAGTCACATACATGTCCTCAGCCCTGGGTGACCTCAGCTGCTCCTTCCGGGTGTCCCCCAGAATCTATCTGATTCAGACTGTCCAAGTCCAAGCCAGCCTGGGGAGGGGGACTGGGACACACACTGGGTAGGGTAAAGCAGCAGTAGTAGAGTGAGTTTCAACATCTGGAGCAGGTACCCAGGAATGCAAGTCTTGTGTTCCCATCCTGAAAAGAAGTCCCATGTCCAGCGCAGTGAAGGAGTAGGACCCTGTCCAAATCCAGAATGATTAAGACTGAGGAGGACAGAAGTCAGGCACCAAGTCCTGTGACTTGAGTCGTCCTGCCTCCACACCCAGGAGCAGCTACTGACAGTGTCATCTTCACAGTGCTGTCCCCAGCTACCCAGACTAGGAGTGCCACATGCTCTTAAAGTCCACTTGAATTCTTCTCCACAGTCCTGATGGCTGCTCCTAAGTACCACCTCGCCTCATTCCTTTTCCCCACCATGTTCCCTATAGGCTGATGAGGACCACTTGCTCTCCCTTTCTGAATCCCCTGTGACGCTGCATCCTCCTCACTGTCTGGCCACGCCCGCCTCCCCCAGGAAGCTTGTTCCCATGGCCCCAGCTCACCCAAGACTCTACATGGCTCCTTGGCGGACACAGCCTCTTGGTTCTCCCTTCCAGGGTCCTGGGAGTTGCAGCTCCAGCTCTGAGCTCCATTCCTGCTGCTTAATAGACAAGAGAAGCCACTAAGGGAGCTAAGGGGAAAGGGTAGGAGCCCTTATCTTGTCACTAGCCTCCAAGGTTCCTGTGGCTGTCGAACCTGAGGGCCGCCACAGTGGCACGGTGCATCTTCCAGTCTGTGATTTTGTCCATTGTCCACACCTTCTGCCACGTTGTCTATTGAATTCATGCTTTGTTTTTGTCTCCCTGAGAGGAAGAATATTTGCCAGCTTTTGTTCACAGCTATGACCCGACTCATGGTAGACACTTCATGAGTATTTCTACACGAATGAGGAGATGACTCACCAGTGAATGCTGTGGAAAGCAGTGGTCCTGCAGCCTCCCCAGGTTGGTGGATCTTCTCATGTGAAAGCCTAACAGAGTCTGAGCTGAGGTAGATGGATTCCTGGACTAAGTGTGAGGTGTCCTAAGGCTGACGTGGGCTGTGTGGCCTCTCTGTGACCTCAGCTTCCCCACCTGCTCACTCAGAGGCCCTACTGTTAAGTATGTCACAAGCTGTTCCTCTGGCCAGTAGACAATTTGTATTCCCTCACCAGGATCCTGCAGCCCTCATTAAGACCCCAGGTAGTAGCAAGTCCCATTATTTTTATAATTTAATTCCTCCTGGTCAATACCATGCTAACTGTGGGCTTTCCAGTCAGTCTATTTCCCTCATGACAGACACAGTACAAGATATTTTGGGAAAGGTGGCAGCAGTCAATTGCCAAAGGCTGGGAGCTTGGGTGCCTGGTCACCTGGCTGCCAGAGACCCGCACTCCCCATACTAAAGTGAGCCCATCTGCACAGCTGCAGAGCTTTCGGATGGGGTGCCCCAGCCCCTCACTCCTCCCTCCCTGTCTTCCTTCAGGCCTAGACTAGTTGGCATCCTTTTCTTCCTGATGCTCTCAGGAAGGAATCCAAACAAGGCCCTGTCTCCAGGGGAGATTTTGTTCCCAAAGATGGAAGGAGAGTGGAGAAGACACTACCGATTTCCTGTCCAACTATTTCTTCTCCTGGGACAGTCACTGCCACATATGGGACTGGGTATCCTTTCCCATCAGGATGTGAGGTTTGTATTTGTGTTTCTACAATGGGGATCCAATTTATCGCTCAGATTAAATTCACACTCTTTCCCAAAGAGCACTGATTGAAGCTACCCCCACCCAAACTCTCCTGAGTGGCCAGAGGAAAGCAAATACCTGGAAGAGCAGGACGAGCCCTTGGAGGAAGGGCCCTGGAGCAATGGCAGCAGAGTGGGAAGCCTGGCAGCAAGTGCACTAGCCAATCCAGAGTAACTCCTCCCTGGGTTGGAAGCTCTCAACCCCAGCTGCAGCTGTCTAGACAGGTGTGTGAAGGGGAACTCAAGTAAGAAACAGTGTGAAGGCAAGAAACTAGCTGAGGAGAGTGCTAGAATGTTCCCAGCTAGGGAGCACCAGCTCTCAGTGACCGCTGGGTTGCAACCTGACGATAACCACTTACTGGACCTCTCCTACAATCTGAACATGAGAACGAGAGCACCTGCCTCGTAGGCTTTTTACCGATCACCATTGCCTGCCAACACCAAGAAGACCCAGACAATGATGGACATGCATGGGGGGGCCTCAAGACAGTCTCTGGCACCCCAGGCTCTGCACTGTGCTGGCTGCGAGAAGAGTGGCAGAAAACAGCCAGTCCTAGAGTAGGTGCTGCCTGGAGGACACTCTTGAGAAAGTTCAGGGCACAAGTTCTAGATGAGAACAGGACTGCCTCCTGAGTTGGTGTACCAAGTCCTGCACTGGACCCTGAGCTGCTGCTCCCACCCCTTTCCTCTCTGGAGAAGCCGAGGTCAGACCTCCACACCTAGGACTTCCAACAGCCTTCCGATCGGTCAGGAATACGAAGCTCCTAGGGACAACTCGCAACCCATCTTCCAGCCTGTAGTTGCCGACAATGATTGGAACTGCCAGAGGAAAAAAAATAATTCATGCAAATCAGAGCCAAATTGAAAATCTGTTCATCACTTCTCCTGGTGCCTGGGGTCCCTTGTTGGGGAATTTTTAAATGGCTCAGCTCATCTGAAGCCAAAGAGGAGAGAGGAGACAGATGGAGTTACACATTTTACAGAGATTCTTAAGAATTGTCCTTGTGGAAACCCCTCTGCCCATCCAGGCTGTGGTAGGAAGTCTCACTCCATGACCTGCTCTCACTAAAGATATTTCTCCGTGCACCTGACAGCTCAGAAGTGCTCCTGCAGGGACTCACTCACCGAGGTCTTCTGAAGTGCTTCTCACACAGAAGAACCCAACCTTGCTTGCCAGAAAGCCATTTCTCTGAGGCCCTATAGAATGCATGAGCATTGGTTTTAACAAGAAAAGGTACACCAGTAGAAGGACTTCTTTTCCATGAAAACTGACACCACCCAAGAAGAGGAAAACCCTGGCTGAGCCAGGCTGTACCCAACACACTGGCCATGTGTCACTCTGGCAAGTCTCCTTGAAAGAACCTTGGGCATTTCCTTCCAGAAGTGCCTCTAGGAAGAGACTCATGGGCATTGCATTTGGCTGCAGGATTTGACTCCATGTCTGGTCTACAAATTTTCTTTTAAATGAGTCGGGCTCTCAGAGCTGCCCTGAGGACCACAATCACTTAGCAGAGCCGTCTCTTCCCTCAGTGGGGCAGTCAAGGCAGGCCAGGGAACAGGTGCACCAGGGCAGCAGAAGGAGAGATTTATTTCAGATATTGGCTCACAAGTTAGGGTGGGGGCGCAAGGCCAAAATCTGCAGGACTAGAAGGCAGAGTAATCATTCAGGTAAGAGTTGATGTTAAAGTCTTGAGTGTGAATTCTTGAGAGCAGCAGGCTGGAAATTGGGCAGGATTTCTAGGTTACGATCTGGCAACTTCCCTGTGGGTTCTTTGAGAAGACTCCATGCTCAGAAGGCCCTTAGCTGACTGGCTGAGTCCCACCCACATGGTAGAGTATGAACTGCTTTAACATCACGTAGGGTTCCAATGTCACATTTAAAAATTACCTTCACAGCAACACAGAGACTAATGTTTGCCCGAACAGCTGAGCGCCCTAACCCATCCAGGCTGGGGCAGTCGTTTAGCCCCCCGCAGCGGGTCAGCTCTTTCAGTCCCTTGATGACAGGCACTCCCAGCACTCTGGCAGTTCCTGGCTCCCTCTCCTTGGTGGCCCATGCTCTCTTGTGCGGTTGTGCTTCATCTGGCCGCCAAGCACTCCTTCTGCCTATTCTCACCTTCCCCATCTCCTCCAGTGCCCAACTCCGGCCTCATTCCTGTAGGGGGAATTGCCCTGGCTTCTCTAGGTCCAGAGTGTTTTTCCTGCCAGGGCCCCTGAGTCCCCAGCTCTCCAACGACAAAGCAGACCTGTGATCGCATACTTCCTAGGTTCCTCATTGGTCCAGCCTGTTTCTGAATAAGGAGATCCACTCCTGCACCACTACCTCCCACCCAGGGAAGGCTGGGAACTTTGTGATGATGCGAACCTCTGCACAATGGGGTTTTCTCTGCAAGGACACACAATAATGGAAAATGGGAAAGGTTGGATTAAAAAAAAAAAAAAAAAAAACAGAATCTAAACAAAAACAGGAGCAACAATGAAAACCCAGAGGTGGCTCTGATTGGACTGAGCTAAAAACAAATGTGGAAGGGGGATAAGTTGAGGACAATGACCTCATTGTAGATAAATATACGGAATGGCTCCTGCCAACGTAATCTGCAAAAATTCAAGTTCCACTGGCCCTGAAAAAGAGCAGAGCCACTTCTGAACTGCAGCTGGGGCTCCTGGGCCGGCATCAGGATGGCATTAATGGAGGGCTGCGTGATAAACTCCATGCAGACCTCTTCAAACAGATGAGTTCAAAGTTCTGCTTTTAATCGATTTGTGTGTGATATCACTGGGCAGCATTTCCTCGGAAGATAAGGACAGCATTGATTATCAGATAGGTAGCACAGGCAGACCAGAGGATGCGGACCCCTGAGCCAGGGACTGGAAGCAGCTCTGAGATGGCAGCTGGCTGCTGAATGCAGGGCTCAGCTCAAGCCCCAGCCCTGGCAGGCAGGTGGCCCCAGAGGCCCCTGGGGAACCAGTGCTCAGCCAGTGAGAGGAAGGCTGCAGAGAGCTAGGGCATCTCCATGTGACAGAGTATGGCAAATTTCAGTGGTTGCTAGGATCTGAGCTCTATGAATATTGTTGAGCTTGGAAAATGGTAACATTCCCCACACTGCTGTGGAAATAGCCAAGAGCCCAAAGGTACCTCTAGAGGCACACCCTCCAGCTGGGCAACTATTTGCAGATAGTCACCTGGAGAACCAGCTTGAATCATAGAGCCCATAGTGGGTGAGGGAGAGCTGCAGGAAGGACCACTCATCAGCAGATAGGCCGCTTCCAGATGGGCCTTGGCTCCTTCATGCTCCGCCTTCCCTGGAGGCCTCTGGAAGAGGACAGCACCACATCTTCTACTAGATTAGAAGCCTCACCCTTCTCTGCACTCCCAAGGAGCAACTCCTGGCTGCGGTTTAATTGTCTGTTTAATTGTTCACCCACTAGCCAATAAACTCCTTGCAGGTGGGGCTCGTCTCTCTCCCAGCTTTACTCTCAGATCCTACAGAGAACATAGGATATTGCAGGCCACAGCTTTGAGCGCTGCCTGCTCAGGCACGTTGAGAGAAACTTCACTTCATAACTATAGCTGCCACTGTTTAAACAGGCATTATATGTCACATGCCGCTAAGCACTTAGCAAACATTGGTTCACTGAGTCCTCAAAATAATCTTTGGAGTTAGCATTATTAATCCTATTATGCAAATAAGGGATAGCCCAAAGTTCAGAGAAGCTAAGTTATCTGCCCAAGGTCACACAGCTCTGGGCTCAATTAAAATTCAAAACTGTCCTTGGTCCCCACAGGTGGTAGTAAGCTCCCTTTCCTCCAAGTAAAACCATGTTCTTTGTAGAGTGCTGATGTACTCCAGCACATTTTCTGCTTCATGCCAGATGTGGAAAAGATCCAAGGAGCTTTGAGTGTTTGACAAACACATACATTGAAAGGCAGGGGGATTTGCAGCTGTCAAGATAGAAAGCTCCCAGAGATGGGGCCCCTAAGTCCACAGGAAGCTCTACAGGGAAGAAGAGACAGGTAGCTAGAGCTGGACTCATCTCTCTGGAGGAAGAGAAAAGCCCATGCCAGGACAAAGAAAGGAAATCAGCAAAATATAGAGGGTGGAAGCAGAAGTGGTCGTCGTCATGTGCTCAGGTGGCCCGCAGCCCTCGCAGGCTCCTCAGGGTTTCTCCCTCACACTCAGGGATGGATGCATCAGCAAGCTCCAGGTCCAAGACCCAGCTGGATCTCAGGCAAGAAGCCAAGAGTAGAAAACATGTTGCAGGTGAGGGTCAGGGAAGACTGACATGGGCAAAAATCATGGGTGCAAAAACAGCCTGTGATTTCACCGCTGTCTTACTGCAGGCTATCTGTGGCATGCGCTAAGGGACCTGGAATGCTCTAGCTGTACAGGCATGTGTCTCCCTCAAGAGCCACTTCAGCTCCCTCTGCTCTCTGTGGAAAACTGAGAGAGGAGTTTGTCGTCACTGTAAGAAAGAAAAGTAGCCTGCTCATTTCATCACAAAACTCCTGCGAGCTTACAGCAAATGGTCTCAATTCTTCCTTCCGCTTGATTTATACTGGAGCTACTGTTCACCCTGATGGTGCTCAATATATCACTGGAATGAACAGTGCATCTTGGTATTTCACCCTCCAAAGCTCATAGAAAAATGGATGCTAATGAAGAGACCTCCCATGTTTTCCTAAGAAGGCTATCACCTCTGATAATACAGAGTGCTTCTAAAGATCAATAAAGGCAATGAATCAATGTAATTTATTAAATACAATGAGCACTTTCCTAGACAAGCATTGGAGAAGGGTCCAAAATAGCAAGTCACCAGCACTTGGCACGAAGAAGGTTATCTATAGCTACTTACTATTATGAAAAAGACTCAACTAATAGTTCAAGAAGAGATTTATGGAGAAAATATTAGCATTTATAAGCCCCCAGACCTTCTGTGACACTCCTTGCAGCAATGTTCCTGGAGACATTTGCCACCCTTTCCACAGAAATAACCGTTTGACAACATAAGATTAATCTTCGTGTGTGCCCATACTCAGCTCCTGAAAGTAGAGAGCAGCTCTTCATCCAGGGATATGAAAGTCATTCTGAAGGCCACTGCCATGCCAGCCCTTCTCTGATATTTAGACAGAGGCAAGAGGAAGAGCAATACCTCTCTCACAATGGTGCAAGACGGGATTCCCATGTGCTCACATTAGCCACGGCTAAAGACAAAGGGGCCAATATGTCAGAGATGCTGCGAGGTTAGGGTGCAGGTTTCAGACTCTCCCAATTATGGAGACTTTATAAACCAAGACTCTCCATGTTATCCTTCCTTCCATCCATCTACTAGCCAAAATTATAACCATATACCCATTTATCCATCCATCTACCACCCATCTAGGCACACATCCATCCACCTGTCCATCCACATATGCATCCACCCACACATCTGTCCATCCATCCTCAAACTCATCTATTTATCAGTCCATCCACCCATCTGTTCATTCATTAATCATTCATCTATCTACCAATGTATCCTGTGCATACCTACTGAGGTCCCTACTACATGGGTTGGGGAGCAGATCTTTCCATAATCCAGCATATAAAACAAGTGATAAAATGGCCTGCTGGCCAATGTGACGTAGTAGAACAGGCCCAGATCTGCCAGCGCTAGATCTGTCCTCATCTCATTCTGTGTCCTTTGGTAAATCATCAAATCTCCCAGTGCCTTCCTTGGTAAATCTGAGAAACAATTAGCAATAACACAAATAGGGTTTTGAGCAGAATTTAGTGATATACTGGATTGTTTCCCAAAGGTGGCAAGGTGTACCACCGCAATACAAGAAAAATTTTAAGTGAAATAGGGACAAACCTTTTATCTAAAATAGTTTCTTGTAACAGTGTCTAAAATATACAATTTCTGCAAATTAACACAACGATTTTTTTTTTTTTTTTTTGTCTTTTTGAGACAGGGTCTTGCTATGCAGTTGAGGCTGGTCCTGCGCTCACTTTTGTAGCCCAGGCTGGTCTCGAACTCACACCAATCCTCCTGCCTCAGCCTCCTAAGTGCTGGGATTACAGGTGTGAGCCACCACGCCCCGCTACACAACGATTTTAAAAAGAAAAATACTTAAACTTGAAAAGACACAAAAAGTGACGTAATAGTCAATATGAAAACATTCCTAATTTCATTAGTAATCAAAGACATGCAAACTAAGAGCAAAAAACTTAGAGCAAAGAAGTCATCATTATGTAATCCCTAGGATGGCTAAATGAAGTCAGTAACAGTCCTAAGTGTCAATATAACTAGAAAGTGGTTGACACAAACTTGGCTTAAACTTGCATCATGGGATTATAAACTGGTATGAAAATTAGAAAGCTTGTTTGGTATTACCTACTAAAATTGACAAACACATGTTTTATATTTCAGTAATATACTCACCACACATGTGATGACTATGTATGAAATGCTCATAATACTGTTATACCTAATAGTTAAAAACTCTTTGAATGCAGTGGAATCCTACCCAGCAATGACATGAATGATCTATAGCTATCTGCGAAAACAAAGGTAAACCAAGGGGAAGTATTTGGAGGAGAATTAATGGCAATGTTCTTTCACTGTAATAAACTATTAAAAATTTAAAAATAAACACACATATACAAGTTTGTGTGGAAAATGATCTTCCAATACTGAATTCAGGAAGGGCTATGTCACCCTAATGAGAGAAGTCTTAATCCATACAAGATGTTATCATTCTAACAAAATGCCTGACAGAGACTGGGTATTTTACAACATCAGAAACTTACTACTTGCTTACAAGTGCCAGTTCTGGGAAGTCTGAGAACAAGATGCCAGCATAGTCAGTGTCCAGTGAGGGCCGCTCTGCTTCCCAGATGCTGTCTTCTGTAGCATCTTCAGCTGGCGGCAGGATAAGACCATGGTTTTCTTCAGTGGAAATCAGAAGGACAAACTGCCACTGGTTCCCTCAAGCTCTCTTTCACGACACTCACCCCCGGTAGGAGAGCACATTCCTCCTGGCCAGATCAACTCCTGAAGACCTTGTCTCCTACTCCTGTTGCCCTGGGGACTGAATTTCAACACGAATATTGGAGACACACAAATGTTCAAATCACAGCCCAGACACAGACACACATACACACTGCACTGTCCTGGATGTGTAATGAGCAAACACAAGCAAACTCAGTGAGAGCTGGAAAGTTAGGGTACGGCGATATATGCAGAGGCAAGAAGGGAACGTGGGAGAAGTTCCAAGGGTCCGAACCCTGTTTCCTGACCTGGATATTGGTTTCACTGATAACATCTTGACCTCTACCTTTGTGTCTTGTGCACTTCTCAGTATGTTATTGTCATAATTTTTAAAAATTTTTCAAAGGTTTAAATATTAATTCTTTTAAAGTTCTAAATATTAATGCACAGGGCCACAACTAGAGCAAAACTGAGGGTGACAACACAGAAACTGATGAAGGAATAAATTAGTCTTTGTAAAGATGCAGATCCTGATCCATACTTTACAGAACTCATCTCCATTGTCATAGCTGTCCTAAGAGGAATGTAATACTGTAGCCCTATTTTATAGATAGGAAGTCAAAGACCTGGAGAAGTGAAGCTGCACATCTGACGAAACCAGAGTAGTCTATGGCAGAATCTCGATGTCAACCTAGGCAGCAAGCAGAGGTCTGTGTGTGACCATCAGGCCACACTGCCCTTGTGAAGAGCAGTAGATGACCACTAGCACCCAGGTCACTCGGTGCTGGCTTGTGTCACTGTAAAGTGATCAGCTTTCCTTTATTACTTACTATATTCTGCTCAGGGGATCTGTCTGCCATAGACCACTCCTCTCCCAGTTTAGCTTTTGTTTTGTTCTTAATGCTCCTATCTCCCCCTCCTCAGGTTTTGTGTCCTCATTTCAAGAAGTATAATAAAACTCTTGCATCGTACATCTCTAGTTACTTGGGGCCTAGTAGATAGCAAGACACAATGACACAGGCTTTCAAAACATATTCTAGAACAGCCAAGCAGATATCAGGAGACGTGGGCCACGAGCTCACCAGGAGGATTTGGTGGCACCAGAAGACAGCTGTGACTAGAAGACCACCAGAAGTTTTCCAGTTTAACAGAGTGCTGCTAGCATGGGTATGGGTTCCCAGATACACAGGCTCCAGACACTATAAGGAGCAGGACCACAGGGAGACCCTTCTCCAAGTTGCACATCCTAGGTGAAAGCCAGAGATGGACAATGTAAGTAAATACAAGAACAAGCAGGAAACAAACAGTCCCCAAATGCCAGGAAATGTAAATGTGCTAAGATCCTAGGTCACAAAGATATTGCCTGGAATAAGATCAATCAAGCTGCATTTGTTCCTGAGAAATACAGTGGCACCTTTGTTCACAAACTTTTTTTGTTTTCATACAATTTGATTTGCAAACAGAAACATTTGGCAAAATTTTGTTTTTGTTTGAAAACTCTGCATCGGGTGACAAAACAGTGGCCGTCTTTCCCACACAAACACCAACATAGCCATGTTTTCCAGAATCATAAATAAATCAAGTTTGTGAACTGAACTACCACGGCACTACCGGTGAGACTGTGAGGTCATCCTCAGGGAAGACTGATACCTTTCAGGTTCTTCCAGAGTCTTCTGGAAAGAAAGCCTCCTTGACTTGCTGTCTGAAGATTTGCTCTGAGCACCTACACAATCGTTTTGGTGCTAAATTTATTTGTAATCACTGCAGCAGACTTCTTAATTAAAACTAATGTTCTTACTCATGCTACATGTCTTTCTGTTGGAGATTCCTTTCTCGTGACTCAGGATATCCAGGAATGTGAAATAAAGTTGCATGGCAATTAGATTTGAAGAGAGCAGACTCCTACATCTGAGCCCTGTCTTAGGGGCAGACATTTCACCACAGAACGGACACATATGTGGACAGCTCCATACCTTCAGCAGTGGGGACACCGTGGCCTACTTGTGAGCCGCCATTCCTGAAGCCAGATGACAAGGGCAAAGCCCCCCTCTGCAGGCCTCCAGCAAAGGGTGTGATTTTCCATGCACATTATTAATGAACTTCACCCTAAAGTTATTTTGGCTGCATGTGGAGCTTAGAGAACTTGGGAGCACAACTTGGCAGGCAAGATCAGCTTTAAAATGCAGCCCTTCTCGCTGCCTATTTAAAAAAAAAAAAAAAAAATCATAATATCAAAGGAGAAATGGGAGGGGTGGTAAGAAGAGACAGTAGCAAGCAAGGGCTGGGGAAAATAAAGTGAGGAAAGGAACACTCAAAAAATGTTTTCTAAAGAAATATTTTTTTTAACACTCAGCCGCATTTCCATTCTGCCCCAGTCCTCTCAGCCCTGAGGCTTCTCTCTTGCAAGAAGGCTTTCCTGTTCTCCTCAGCACGGTCGGGGCTGCCGAGTCATTTCCAGAAGCTCTCCCTTGATTTCCCCAGGTCTCTTCCCCAGAGCACTTTTCTTCCTGGACATTCCTTCCTAGCAGCTTTTCAGCCCTTCGTTCATTTAATTATTCATCAAAACGCATATGGATGCCCTGCCGTGCAGATGCCAAATCCTGGGTCTCGGCGAAGTCAGTTCTCCTTGTGCGTCTCCAGTGATTTTCAAGGAACTTCAGTGCCCGAGAGTAGGAATCACAGTGGGTTCATGGTCATGTGACTCTAGTCCTGGCCCGAGGCCTGCTACATGCCAGCCATGTACCCAGCTGGACTCTGCAGGATGGGCAGTGGCCTCACAGGTTTCCCCACCTGCCCAGGCAGGATGCTATCAGCAGCATTGCTGTACATGTAGTCAGAGGGTGGCTGGGAGCAGAGAACTGTTCCCTCAAGGAGGGCAGTCCTGGGAGGCCAATCCAGCTGGGTCACTTGAGGCTCAAACTTCAGAACAGGAATAAAGCCCCAACTTTATTCCTTTCCTGTGTGGGAAGAGTGGGAGGGGAGGATAACAGAGAGCCAAGCTGTGCCATTTTCTTGAGAGGAAGAGACAGAGAGCAGAACACAGGCAGAACAACAAACCCCTTGCCTGGGTAGAAATGACAGAGCTACCGGAACCCCAGTGCAGGTGAGCATCATGACAGGGGCCATCCCCTGCCTCACAGCTGCTCCCAAGGAACCCATGATGGTTAATCACAGCGCTACCACAGGAATGGAGTAGGAAAAGCCTTGCAGATTAGTGCAGCACATGTCAGAGTGCATCTGTTGGTGACTGTTGTTAAGCCGGCCAGCAACATGAAAGAAGCCACCCATCTTGTGATGGCACGAACCAAGCGGGTTACCGTCTGGATAACCGAGGATGAAAGGGGCAGAGATAGGAGGCAACTTCCCTGTTTCAGAAGCGCTCGTCTCTGCTGTTGCCTTCGACCATCAGTTTCTTCCCCTTTCTGCGCAGACTCAAACCAGTGGCACTGCAGTGAGCTTCCTGGCCTTGGACCTTCCACTGGGGCTCTGTCTCCTTGACCCCTCTTGTTCTGTGACTTCCATCTGTTTGAGCCAAGCAACTCCTAGATCCTCTGGCTCCCCAACATGCATGTAGTCACTGTGGACTGTCCAGATTCTGGGCCTATAAAGCTACCTGATGAATCCTGTTGCATACTCATGCATAGATTTTTCTGTGGCTTCTATCCCTCAAGAGAGCCTGAACTAGTACAGAGGCCACATCACACACTGCCCAGGTCCTACTGCAGCTCGTTCCATGTGAAGCGCTGGCTCACTAAGCCTCCTCCCAGCATTGGTGGTTCTGTGGAAAAGTTCTTGCCTGCCACTCAGCCTCCTCCCGAGGTAAGGCGTTACATCCTCCATTCGGCAGACCCCACGGTTCTCCTGGCAGCAAGGTACTGACTGGCTTGCCTTTATAGAAAGGAAGTCTTGGGAGACACGCCAAAGGGAAGCCCTGTGGTGGGATGGCCTCACGACACATACAAAAAAAGGAAATCTTGTGATTGTAGCACTTCATGTTTTAATCTCACATTCATTTTGTACTGATTTTATACTAAAATTGATTGCCTCTGATCAAAATCTTTTTTTAGAAGTTTTCACAACGCGGTGCATTTTACAATAACATGAGAGGTAGAGCAGCCTGGCCTGGAGATAGGGGCCTTTGTCCTGGGTTCCCCAGGTGCTCACACCTTAGAAGCACGGCCCCTGCTGCTCACATCACCAACTTCTCCACACCAAGGATGAAAGCGAAGGGTCCAACCACAGCCTAAACTATTCGCTGTCATGGTTTGTGTCTAGCTGTCCCCTTCCTAAATGTCATGCAGTCATTGAGGTGGCCTATCAGAGTTCATGATTAATTAATGATCCTATGCTGAGATTAGGAGTGTGAGCGCTACACCTATCCTGGGGTAGGTAGCCTGAATACAATATAAGGAAGGCGGAGAGGCTTGCTAGCTGCTGCAGCTGCCGCTCCCCTCTTTGCTCTTTGCTGCTTTCTGTCACCATGAATGGCTGCCCTCGGCCATGTACCACTCTGCCTTGGAACTCACTGATTATGGTCTGAAACCTCCACAGACTATGAGCTAAATAAAAGTATTCCTTCCCTAACTTGAGGTGTCAGGTATTTCGTCCCAGCCATGAGAGAAAAGTAAACAAGACACTCACCATTCCCAGAGTCAGGCTGCGCTGTGAGACTTTGGGTGATGAAAAATACTTTCCTGAAACTTCCTGCTATACTCAGACTTCTATAGCATTCACTTCACTTCGGGGAGAAGCGGGGCTGCCAGAGGTGTTATTCCTAGGGCAAGATGTGACAAAGCAGCAGTCGCCCAGCCAAGGTATCAATAACTGGGGGGCCTTGGCCCTCCCTCCTCCTACATCACTGGAAGGAGACATGAGGGAAGATTTTCCTATTGGCAGACAGCCTCCTCCAAGTCCCACGAGAAGCTGCGTTCTCCAGGAGAAAACTTCAGCGAATCCATCAGCTAAGTGTATCGGCATGAGAGGCGACCCAGGATACATCTGTTTGGAGAGACTCTCCTAGTTACATTTGACAAACATCAGAAACTCTAAACTTGTCCCTAGGTCTAGATTCTTAAATCCAACAATAACCACTTTCCATTTTCTTTTATGAAAATCGTGATGTGTCCCCAGCACCAAGCTGTGTGATGGAGAAGCGCCCCATGTCCTCCCCACGGTGACCCTGAATGGAAAGACACCACACTGGCTCATCTGAGAGCACACACAGATCTGTCAACACGTCCTCTTTTTTCTTGGAAAGGTTGCAGTCAGGGTTAAATAACAAGTGATTACAAAGTGACTTTCTCATTGAAAAGAGAATTAATATTAATGCAATTATATGCTGATGGCTTCAGTGCTCTGCTGAAATGGATCAGCATTTAAACTCTATCATTTAACAAAAATAAAACCATGCTGTAGTGGCTGCGAGAGTGTGTCAAAAGGCAGAAATGCACAAAGGACTCTACTGGGTACAATTTTTGCCAGACTATTCTAAGAATTAGAGTGCAGGAAGAAAAAAAGTATACAACTCGCTCAGTGGAAAATGTCTATTCCCATAAAAGGTAAAAGTTGCTTTATTTTTATGAAATATGGCAAATAAGTTCCTAAAGTCCCTGAATTCCTCAGCTACCTCACCCAAAATCGTTGTTTTATGGAGCATTAAAGACCTTAAAAATACAGCACTGCAGCTAAAATAGGGCCATTCCCCAAGCAACGGGATTGTAAACAGGGTGTTAGAAGAAGAAAGGAGCCTTCCAGAGCTGCAGCAAAGTGCCACCCACTTCCTGCAACCAGATGGTGTGACCCAGCAGCACCCTACTCCCTGCTCAGAAACCACCGTGCCACACACTTAGAGCTGTCCCTCTGGCTCTAGCAAACAAATAGGCCCTCAAACCCTGCAAATCCAGGGCTAGAAAGAGCCTTGGAAGTTCTCCAAGTCACGCAACCAGAGCACAGCTGTGAAAATGCAAGTCCAAAGATGTGACCAACTGTACATCAAATCTGGATCCAGTCGGAGGCCTCTGGGTGCCAAACCTTAATGGTGCCTTGCCTACCACCCACCATCAGGGGCTCAATTGCATCCTCCACAAAAAAAAAGGGAGGAGATCTTAGAATGCTAGCCACTAATTCTTCAGAATGTGACCTTATTTGAGGATAAGGAGTTTTTATAGAGGTCATCAGGTTAACAACAAGTTAATAATAATGACCTTAATAAGGTCATTAGGGACAGCCCACAATCCAGGATGACTGCAATCTTTATGAAATGGGAAAATTTAGATAAATTAGAGATACAGAGACAGACAGAGAGACAGAGACAGAGAGGCAGAGAAAGAGAGAGAGACACAGACAGACAGACAGGCAGACAGACAGACAGACAGACATTTAGAGAGAGACGTACATAAGCAAAGCAGAAAGCCCTGGCCCACCTTCTTCTTTCAACACCCTCAGGAGGAACCAACTCCGCAGAGACAAAGTGTTTCTGTTGTTTACCCCTCCTAGCTTATGGGATTTTTGTTCCAGCAGCCCAAGCAAATCCATGACAGACTTCAACTGTCTGGAATGGAGCTTAGGTCAGTATCAGTCTATGTAGACATTTGGCTTGATTTCACAGTTCAAATACCTATAAATCTTGACATCTTTAAAAGTGGAACAAGAAAAGACAAATTTCCCTAAGTCTCTTTTGCAAATGGCAGTCTTTCAAAAGCTTAGTCCAAACCCAAGGGTAGGACCATAATCCCATAAACTAAGTACTATTATTAACTGCATTTTAGTGATAAAGACATTTAGACAAAGAGATTACAAAAACTGCCAAAGGAAAGCAGATTATAAGTGCCAAAGCTAACATCCATCCTAACTCTATTTGGTTCCAGAACCAAAGTACCTAAGTAGTATACCCCACGATAAGTAGTGAACTTCCCATCACCAGCAATATTCAAACACCAGCAAGAGATACCCTTTAAGGAATTCTTTCCTTTGAAGAGGAGGAGAAGTGAAGTCTCTGGCGCCTTTCCGGCAGTGAACCTTGCTGAGTTTGCAGTTCTATGCTTACTGCTATCATGAGTAATCCAGAGAAATTTCAAAGAGGACGCAAGATGAGAATAAGAAGCAGAATTAATGTAGACAGAAGAGAAACTAATGATGAAAGGAGAAGTTTCAGCACACAGGAAGAGAAATGTGTGTCAGTAACTGTGAGTCCTTAGGCTTTCCTAGGTAAGAGATGCCCACAGCCTCAGTCCCACCGGTCTCCATGCTTGGTTCAGCCTGGCTAGATTATGGGGAAACCTTTCTACTTCTGTACCTCATATGACATGAAAGATGGACACAGGGCCAATGCTCTAAGCTCTTAATTTAGCATGGCTCCCAACTCTAAGTTAAACACACACAAGCAGGAGATGCTTCCACAGTGCTCTGAATTCTATTCTGCTAGTGTCTGCGCATCCACATGGCTACCTTATTCTCAGTGCAAGCTCCCAGCACGGGTGGAGGAAAGTGAGGCGATTTCAGAGCCCTCAGCTCCCAGAGCAGCTGCCAAATTTATGCAGAGTCAGAACCATAGCTACTTGAAGGACAGTTTTCCATGTCTGCCACAGCTCAGCAGCTGACATGTGTTTCTGTTGAGGCAGCCGCAAAATGTAAAACTTGCCTATTTTCAAACTGAATTTGTATTTCCTCTGGTTTTACCAGGTTGCTGGGAGGAACATCTGCTCAGCATGTGACACATTGTCCACCTGCTTTGGAATGGCAAAGGTAGGCTCCCAAGGCACTCCGGAGGGTATCTAGATGGGGAGAAGAGAGTTACTCCAACGTCTGGTTCTAGGTCCCTGAAACAGCTCCAACCAGCTTCTGCATACGGATGTGAGATATTGCTTGCTGCCGGGCATGGGCTGGGACAAGAAGAGATGCAGGACAAGGCCACCAAGGGACCCAAGAGAGGCTGGAGCCCACCTGCAGCGGGGATGTGGCGGTGCCCACAGCAGGACCAGGGAGATCCTAGGTGGGGAGGCTCTGGTTTCATAGCACTCTCTGCTGTGTAAGAGATTCTCGAGCAAAACTTAAATTCGCCACCCTCCATCAAGTTTTGGAAACACGTCTGCTTGTCCTACCAAAGAATATAGGGCTCTCTCAAAGAGAAAACAAACAGAATCTGCGTGTGGAATATCTTACATCTTTGTAGAAGCATGCTCTATCCTGCTGGCCGAGGGGCCAGTGATGCTGACTCTCCCGTCAACCAGGACTCCTTCCGAGCCTTCCCAAGCACAGGGGCCTTTTCTCCTCTTGGGAACCTGAAAGCTCAGACTTCTCCCTCAGGGCTTGCTTGAAAACTCCTTCTCCACTGAGGTTTCCAGTGCATTTGTCCATATCTGCAGCCTCCATGAAATGACCTTTGCTTGTTAACTGCCTTTGTTAGGGTTCTAATCTGGCTACACCTCTTATTGTAACCTGAATCAAATCTCATGTGGAAAGTAACAAACACCATCAAAAATCATTCAAGTGCCCCCCCCCCCCCGGGTGTGCCAAGACGACAATCGAGACTGGACGTAGTGATGAGTGCCTGTAATCCCAGTGTTGGGGAGGCTGAAAACAGGAAAATGACTGTGAGTCTGATCTGTGCAATGAAACCATGGAGACCCTGTCCTAAATACACTGAAATAGATAGATAGATAGATAGATAGATAGATAGATAGATAGAGATAGATAGATAGATAGATAGATAGATAGATAGATAGATGGATTTAAGATAAAATAAGGGGAGGGACGCTGAGGCAGGAGAGCCTTGGAACCAGAAGATAATGTGTTTGATGGCTCATTTTTCAGAGAAGTACCTGATGTTAGGAAGGATAGATTGTCCCAAGACCACATGACCACTATGGACAAATGGATAGAAGCAGACTGTCTCGATCCAACATGGTATGCTTGGCCCTGCGCTGCTGTTTCAGGGTGTGTTCTGATATTTTGGGGTACCATCACCTTGGGGACTTCTGCACAGCCACACAATCTCTGCTGAGCAGAACTGTGCTCCCTTCATTCCGTCTGCTGCTTCAGAAGCCCCTTCTCAGATCACAGTGAAGTTTAATTTGCTGCTGAGGATTAATATTTAGAAAGGGCGAATGGCATCCTTACAAGGCTAAAGATACACATGTCACCCAACAAACTGTAACCTCAGCATTTGTCGTGAAACCATGCAAATGTAATTAAGCATCAACAAGACTTCCCGATGCCTGCAGCTATATGTAAAATATACTGTTTGTCCCCAAAGCGCCAAATATCTTGTGTCAAGTTTCTTTCCTCCCATTCTGCCAACAACACTTAGAGAAAAGCACAGATTTCTCTTGAGAATTTGTTGTTCTGCTTGTTCTCAACATGAAGTGACAATTCCTTGAGTGAAGAGCCTGAGGCTGCCGTGAAAATAGGAGGCAGAGTGAGTGAGCCCCTGACTATAAGAAGCAGGCTGGCAGACTCTCGGGGAAGCGCTCTGTGCTCCCGCCTGCTGCCTTTCGAGGCTCCTCACCTCCAGCCCCCTCACAAGGTCAGGTTCAAAATGCCTTCTCAGGCCTAGGAGGCTGTGCTGGACTTCCTTCCCCTGCCTACTTCTGTAGCTGCATTTCTGTGTCCCCCGCCCTTTACCTTGCATTCTGGAAACAGAGAATTACTGTAGCTTCCTAAGGACCCAGAGCCTGGTCCTGGCCCTCTGCTCATGGGACCTCTTTTGCCCAATTTCTACTCTCCCATCTTCTTTCTCTCCACACAGGGGCCTGCCTGGTGAGATCACTTCTTGTTGCCTATGAGTCCCAGTTTTTCTCTTTTTGCAGCTCTCCAGTAGATCAGAGAGAATCATTTTATCCCAGAGCTCTTCAGCTTCCCTTCAAAGTTCAGGGGTTGCAGAGGCTGCTCCTAGAGGGAGGTCATTATGTTTGTATCTAGATATCCTCCAAAGCCTCATATGCCCATAGGGCTTTCAGAGATGGTTGGGTCTAGGGCATTTAATTTTGGGATTAAAGGTATATAATAGTTGGATTAGCCTTCTAGTTTAACATTGTTCTGGGTGTGACTAACAAGAAGCCCAACCCTAGATGTAGGTGGGATCACCCAAAAGGCTTGTGTGAAGGTGAGTTAAAAGGGAAAGGAAAAATTGTTGGGAGCTCTTGCTGCTTTGCTGTCTGCTGCCTATTCTGTCATGGGCTGTGTCCCCTCTAAGAAGACCCTTTGCCATGCCACCCTGTCTTGGAACCAGCCAACTATGGACTGAAACTTCTACATACTGTGAGCTGAAATAAAACTTTCTTCCCTTAACTTTGGGTGTCATGTAATTTTTTTTTTTTTAACTAAGACGGAGGAAATTTGAAGTCAGACTTGAAGCATCTGGTCCTCTTATTGCAATCACAGAAGCCAGCAAAGTTCTTTTATTTGTGTTTCTGGAAAAGATGGCCCATGAATTTCAGTAGACATTTGTCTTTTTCTCCACCCTCTGTAATTTGGATCCTCCTAAGTCCCAAGGGTCATCTGGTCATGGTAAAATTGAACTGTGGATAAAGGAAAAAACCCAGGAGAACTGAGAGTTTCTCTAAAAATTGCAGATGAGTAAACACAAGTGGGCTGGGTATCACCCAGACATTTCCACAGACTGAGTCAAAATCCTAAATTTGCACTGTTGATAGGATCTTAAATTGAATCATTCAAGAAGTGTTTACTTAGAAATTCTTTGTCATAACTCTTTATACAATTACAGAAGGTGTAAAATCTTTGATCCACCTCTCTTTTTCCCAGCTGAGTGGCCAAGGCCAAGAAAGGCCAATCAACAAAATCAAGTTTTCTCTTTAGGGAAAGCTTCTATTCCTCAGCCCTCCCACTGCCTCCTCATCCAGGGGTCTGGCCTCATCAACTGCCTCTTCTATGATGGCGTTTGAGGGTAGTCACATACCTCCCAGCTGGGAAGGTTGCATCCGAGCATGGCTAGAAATATTTCTTGGCCACAGGGAGGCACAACATTCTTTGCAAATCCCAAATTGACCAAATAATTAGTTACAGGTGAGTGTCATAGTGTCTGTGGCTTTTGTCCTCATGGCCTCATCTTTCTATGACCCATGTCTCTCCCTGACGAAGACAAAATGGCAGAGGTATCCACCATTGACTGACTGGACCTCTCTGCAGAATTAAAAGTCCACTAGGACAGCAGTCAGAGGCTATTAGAGTTCAGCACGACTTCCTACCTATGGAGTCATCTCCCAGCCTGAGGCTCTTCATCCCCAAAACATTTTTCCACAGACACACAATTTCAAGTTCTATATTAGAGACAGCAGAGACATGTCAGACCTCTGGGACACTTGACCAGTGCCACAGTGATCAAGATTTGTTGCACCCAAGAAATAATGGCTTGGATATGAGAGGGGACTATGAGCCACGGATGTGGGCAGCCTCCAGAAACCAGAAAAGATGAAGAAAAACATTTTTACACAGAGCCACCAGTAGGAATGCAGCCCGGCCACACCAGAGCTTAGTCCAGTGACACCAGTTTGAACTTCTGCCCTCCACTGAGAAACCTGATGTTTTAACTCACTAAGTTGGAGCTAGTTTATTGCAACAATACTAGGAAACTAACCCAATAATCATGAACTCTCATCATAGAGATGTGGAAATCAAGGCACAGAGATGTTAATGAATTGTGTATCTCATAACTGGCATATTCAGAGCATTAACCCAGGCGGTTTGACCCCAAAGTCAGGTCTCTTAGTTACTAAACTATACTGGTGACTACTAATTGAATCTAATGAAAGAACAAATAGTAAGTAAGGTACTGTCAGTGGTTGTAGAGTTTAAGTTTGAACTAAAAAGTAATCTACAAGCAATGATAGAGACTCACAAAGCGTTGGACTAGGGGAAAGATACAAGAGTTTTCTTTGCAAAAGTTGGTATAAAATAAAATGAACATGATTTATTGTTAAGATTGCAGAATAGTTTAGCTGCTGTGGAAAACACGTGGGTGACTCCCAAAAGATTACCATATGCATGCAATTCTACTCCTAACTATATGCCTACCAGAAAAAAAAAAAAAAAGAAAAGAAAAGGGAAAAGGTACTGAAACAAGCACCTGTACACAAACAAGTATTCACAGTAGCACAATTGACAACAGCTAAAGGAGAGATGGCTTAATATCCACCAGTAGATAAGCAGAGAAATAAAACTGAGGTGTCTACATACAGTTGAATTTTATTTCACTGGAAAAATGAATGATATTGCTATGTGTGCCAACAATAACCTAAATGGACATACAAAAACTTATGCTAAGTACAAGAAGCCAGGCACACAAGGTCACATGTTCTGTGATTCTATTTATATGGAATATCCAGAATAGATAAATCCATGGAGGCAGACACAGTTTTTGTTGCCAAGGGCAGGAGGAAGGGAAGAGGAGGGAGTAACTGCTTAATGCATATTGGTGGGGATGCTAAGATATTTTTGAATAGCTAGAGGTACTAGCTATACAACATTGTGAATGTCACTGAATTTTTCACTTTAAAATTATTAATCTTACTGAATATGAATTTTACCTCAATAAAAAATATGAGAAGGCTGGGGAGATAGCTCATCAATCTAAGCACCTACCTGGCAGCACAAGGACCCTGGTTTGATCCCCAGTACTGCATGCCATGCCATGCCATGCCAGCCCTGGGCACTGAGCTGGCCATAAAAGCCAGGGGTGGTGGCATATGCCTGTTATCCCAGCACTGGGTGGGCATCTGAGACAGGAGGATCATTATCAATCTGAGCTGCATGGCAAGACTCTGTACCAAATAAATAAATAACTAAATAGGAATGTTACACAAACGTATCAAAGAAGAAAGTTTAGAAGATGTAGAATGATGGCTGGGATTAGGCAAATAAGAAGAAGGTGAAAGACTGAACAGGGAGTAGAGAACAAGTTCTCTTTAACTTCCTGCAATATTGCATTTGTGAAGGTTTCTACAGAGTTACCCCCAGGATCACCTCATTTTGTCACCTCCAAAATCTCCATCCAGCACTCAGTGACTGCGGAAATTAGCAAGGCCACTCCACACATTTGCAGAAGCCTTTATAAAATTTGTGTTTGGGAAAAACGGGGGAAAATTCTAAATAACTCAGAAGCCCAGGTCAGCTTAAGGCTTGCAGTTCAGATCCGGGTACTTGGACATCATATAACCCAACCCAGTTCTTGCGGCACCCACAGCACTGTCTTGCAGCCCACCATGACCTACCTGGTTTTTCCCTTGCCCCTCAGGACTCTGCCTGGGCGTAGGTCAGGGCTCCCAACAAGGCTATTCCAGTGAAGATCTGTCACTAGCAGGACCACAAAGAGCCCACTTTCTCCTCTGAGTCAACAACCACTTGGCCTGGGGCAAATAAATTAACACAGGCCACTCTGAAAGCAAGAAGTTTGTACTCAGTCTTGGCCTTCTCTCATCTTCTTCAGCAACAGACGAAGGTCAAACTCCAGGGCACAGGAAGCTCCCTGCTTTACCTACTCCTCAACAGAAGGGTTGACAAGCAACTCTCAGAACTCTAAGAATAGCCCAGGTCCTGCTCCAGTTTTTGGAATGCAACTCCCAGGTCACTTCTGTGGAATCTTTCCAAAATCCCCTGGTTTCTTCCCTCCAGCACCAGTCGCCAGGCACAATGGATAGATGCAAGTTTAAGAGGGGAGAAGTAATAAGATATGCTCTGCTCTGTATACAACTTGATTTCAGGGCTCTGTAGCATGACATTGCTAAATATGAACAGAGCATTTGTGACTGATTGCTTTGCCTTAGACACACAAAGCCTGGGGACAAAGCTGCTGAACCTGAGTGTGTTCTTCATTCCTCATAAAAGAATCAGAATACTGACAACACAGCCCATCTCTTCTTCCCCCAAACTCCTCCACCCTCCAGATTGCCTGCTCAGCACTGGAGGGGCTGTTGCTGACGTCTTCTTACGTCTTGCCAGGAATGCTTCTCCTCCAGCACCAGGCTGTCATTTCATCCAGAGGATGAGCTTGTCCTCTTCATCCTGGAGTATCTCACAGAACCCATTAGGGTGCCCACACCTATGCATGCTGGGCATCAGTGCTGGGAAAGTATATCCTGACTCCTGTGTGAGTAACATGAAGCATTTTACAACCTCAAGATTTCCATAGACATGTGTTAAAGTTACTTTTTCCTTTTTTAATTTTAAAGATAATTTTTTTAAAAAACAAGAAAAATGTTACCGAATTTCAAACGAAGGTGATAAGAAATGAACAATGACCATTATATTGCATATTATTAAAATTATTTTATTGAATTTATTGCATGACTGTTTTATGCGGAACTCAATGCCAGGTGTTTTACATGTACTTTCTCCAAATCTTATAACCTTGAGGGGTAGTTAGGGACCAGGCTCCCTCTACATTTTTAGCTTATTTTCCTACCCCCAACCACCACTTCATTATGTTTTTTTCTCTGCTACACTGTGTAATTTCTCTGTCTACATGACCATGTTGACTACCTTCTCCATCTTAGAACCCTACCCTACTTGAAGTGTTTTTGATTGTACAAAATGAAATGTGTGTGATTCCAAAAGAAACCAACTATATAAAGCAGTTGTGATATGCCTCTCTGATGCAGAATTAATCATACATAATGATTATGCATACATAAGGCAGAGGTTTATGGAAAATCTCTTATACTTTCTGCTCAATTTTGCTGTGGACCTACAACTTCCCTACAATATAAAGTCTATCTAAAATATGTCAGTGAAGTAGTAGTAGTAGTAGTAATAATAATAGTATATGTGTTTCTTAATGTGTTTACCAGCAGAATCCAACAATGTGTCTAGCAACTAACATGACTCTTGAATGTGACAAGAACACAGCTGTTCTAATGGGGACAAAGCTACAGTCACATCTAGCACTACTGTGAAAAAAGTTGAACTCCCCTGGAGTTAAGCACTCTATACCAAGAAAATGGTCTCTTTCCAATCTTCTACTGAATAGAAGGTACCAATCCTTCAGCCCAAGAATGACCTATAATCTCCCCAACTGAATCCAAGCCCTCTTTTTCCATCCCTTCCCACAAAATCCACTTTTTATGACTCAAGATTGTTCTTTTAAGTTTTAACTTCTTCTGCATTTGTCTGCATAGAACTTTCTCTGCCACCAGAATGAAAACTGCACAAGGCCTAGAATCAAGCCTACCCTGCCTGAGAGTTAGCAGGGAGTGATTCAAATGAGTGAAAGAACTTGTCCAGAGCTGGCAACCAATGGAGCATGGCTATTAAAGTATCTAACTCTGAAGGCTTCGTTTTCCCTGCATCACGCTGAGCAAGACATGGTAAGAAATAACTTCTAATCCATACCCATCTTCCTTCTTGTACATATTCTGCTGATCTCTCTGCTTAATAGCAAAGTTGTCTTTATAACTTGGCCTTCAGAAAGCCTGCCTTTGCCAAAGATGTACACATTTCCAATGTAGCTCTTGTTGAAAATTGGTAGTGGAATAACAGGTTTACATTTTGAAGGTACATTAGTTTTATAAAATTTTATTTTATTTATTTATTTATTTCGGGACCAGGGTTCAAACTCATGACCGTGCACTTGCCAGGCAGGCACTTATGCCTCGGAGTTATCTCCCCAGCCCCTAAAATTTTAAATGATCTCAAATCTAAGAGATAGGTTTATAAAGATGATGGTGAGTATTGTAAGTGTTTCCCATATTGTAGTAGATTGCCAACTGGTGGCCAACTTGGAAAGTCCAACTGTTCTGAACTAGAGTGGTGCTGGGTGTGGGAGGTCAGTCTGAGAACTGTTGCCAGTACCATAAGAGGCAGAGTTGAAGGAGAAGAGAGGCTGCTAGGGAAGCTCTTTGGAAAAGCTGTTGTACCTGTTGAAGGCTGCTGGTTCTCTTGGGTGATTCTGCTGGTGGAACTTGTCTTGCTGGCTTGAACTGATAATGATGAACTTAGCTATTCTCACCTGAAGAGGAGCTCAGGATCTTGTTGTTGCTGAAAAATGTAATGATTCATTTTGAGGGTGCTCTGGCCCTCATCTTGATCATTACTTCCTGGTTACAGACAGCATGATAGTACACTGCTCAGCCTCTTGAAGAAGTTTGTTGCCTTGGTTATCCTGACAGGAACTCAGATTTCCTCATCATTGAAGAACATCGGGACCTCATTGTTGTTAAGAATGGTTGTGGTGCTTTGGGGGTGAGCATTGCTGCTTGGCACCAGTTCAGATCCCTCAGCCTGGTAGCACGGACCCTTCATCCCACCTGCACAGACTTTCTAGCTTCCAACAATGGTCTTTGGGCCTTCCCAACATGGACCCATGAAACAGGCCTGCATGAGACTATGTTATGGGCATTTGGCCTCCAACTGAACTTGTGAGAGGCATTGTTATGAGCTCTAGATGTCAGCTGAACTCATGCAGGATATTAGGATCCAGACCCTCAGCTGATTCTTTGGTCTTTAGTGTGTTGATAGATATTTATGCACTCTTGGTACAATTGTTTGGGTGTTTGGTCATAAAATAATCTTATAAAATGTGCCCTGTATTGTATTGTTTCCCCTTGAAAAACCCTAAACTATGACACATGTGTTAGTTCATGTAAACCTTATTCTATCCCTGCTCCATAGTTGAAGAAAGTGTGAGGTAGAAAGAGGATGAACCCAAGCAGGAGGTTTCACCCTGCCCCCTACACCACAGTGCATAATTATTTTAAAATTTTCTCCACCTATTCTAAAATCTGAAATTTCATGAGGGAGAATGATTTAGATATGCAGATTTTCAAAGACTTGAGACCCTAGCCTATTCACTTTAGTCAATGGAGCACTCAGAATCAGTAGATCTCCAAATTAGCTAGTCTTTTGCCTTGGAAATTAAAAAACAATGATACAAATTCAAAGTTGAACACTTAAACCCCTGCCTAAGTGAATAGGGGCTATCACAGCATGAAGTCCAGAGTAAGGACACAGAGAGAAGGGCCAGTAGGGAAAGGATGATCACTGAGAGAACCAGATTCTGGCTCAGAAGAGATAGACTGCTCTCAAAAGACAAAGAAAAGGAGGGTGGAGATTTAGCTCAATGTGAGTGCCTTGGTTTCAATCCCTTGCAGAAAGGAAAAAAACCACAAAAACAAGAGAGAGAGAGAGAGAGAGAGAGAGAGAGAGAGAGAGAGAGAAGAGGGGAGGAGAGGAGAGGAGAGGAGAGGAGAGGAGAGGAGAGGAGAGGAGCAAAGAAAATTATTTCAAGACTCATTTAGGCATGTGCAGTAGGAGACCAGCCATGCTGACTCCACATCACGGAGCCCCTATCAAAAGGAAAGGGGACAAGAGCTCCAGCACACATCTGTTGCTTCGGCACTCTCACCGTATGGGCCTTAAAGAGCAGTCATCTGGGGAACTGGTGGGTGCAGACAACCCTTGGGTCACCCTTAGCCTGCAGCCTGGCTTGGATGGATGGTGACCTCTTGACAGGTTCCTGTTCTAGTTGACCTTGTGGTCCCCAAGTGCTATCCTCACATAGCCTGCCTTTGTCCTCCCTAATTCAGGGCCATTTCTCTTTGTTGTTCCTACACTGATAACTAAAATTAATCCTTGGCATTTTCCAACAGCTAAATCATCATAATCAAACTCTGCAGCTGCCAGATCTGCTGACTCAAACCCCCTATGTATTCATATGATATTTGCTGGGTAATTACAGAATAGAGGTAATTATATTCATGACTCCATTATTTTCGTAATTCCATAGACCCAGAATTCACCAAAAAAAAAAAAAAAAAAAAAACCCTCATTGAAACCTCAGAATAAACTCCTGCAATAATAACCTCATGACCTCCTATCCCATTGGCCTGTCTCCATCATTCTTTAAAGCCTTCTCACTTAACAGGGGCACCCCCTAAGCTTCTAATGAAGGGCAAAAAGAAAATGAACCCAAACCAAGATGAAGCGACATACTCTTGGGTAGGACCCAGAGGGCATTGGGATTACATTACTATAAAATTTAGTTCACCCAGGTTCTCAGGGCTTTACCATAACGAAGATTCTTTTTTTCTTTTTTTTTTTCATATCACCATTTCACGTACTTCCTGCGAGGCACCTGTCCCATGCTTGTTGAAGGACCCAGGCTCCTTCTGTCTTGTGGCTCTGACCACTTGAAGTCCTCATCAGTTTGTCCAATCAGTTGTCAGACAGAGAAAGTCTCTGTCAGTCCCTTGACCCACTTGGAATGCTTATCAGTTCCACTACCATTTCCACTGGCAACAACTCCTCACGGTGCACACCTCACGGCAAGGGTGCTGGTGAATGTAGCCCTAGCAAGTCAGCCACTTCCCAGTGCCCTCCCACGTGATGTACACTACACACTCTTTGGTGGTTGGCTGCATACTTCTGTCAAAAGTACAATGCCCACAGAGTGTGATGAGCACCCAAGATATTTGTGAAAGGAAAGCCTGCTACAGGGGCGACAGAGGCCGGTACCTACAACTTCAAGTAATAAAGCAAATACCTTAAAGAGATGACAAAGAAGGGGCTGGGGAGATAGCTCTGTGGAACAAGTGCCTGCCAGGCAAGTGCAAGGTGATGAGTTCAAACCCCGGTCCCACTAAAAAAAAAAAAAAAAAAAAGAAAAGTCAGGTCCCTGGTTCTGTCCACCTCAACACCCAAATGGGATCAGCCTGCCATGCCTAGGGGAGGTATTTGGTCTCCCTTTGTATTTCTCGCTCCCCACCTCTCTACTTTTATCCTGCACCAGACAGCTTGATAGTGCTGTCCCTCAAACTTCTCCCAGGTAGAACTCCTCCTTAGAGATCTGTCAGCTTCCTCATACTGGCTAGGGTTCTCCAGAGGAACAGAATCAATATTAAATAGAAGTATAAAAAGGGACTTTTTTTTGGGGGGGGTAGGCTTTCAGGATCAAAAGAAGAAGGATCCCAAGGTCTGTCTGCAAGATCAGAGGTGGAAGAATCTGAAACAGCCATATGCATGCAGAAAGGCCAGATCCCTAGCAGTTGAAGGTTGATGGCCTGAGCCCCTGCAGTCACCACTGCACAGCTGTTAGAGGCTCAAGAGTCAGTTCCAGGAGACTGGAGATTCTGGAGACCAAAAGCCAGAGAGAGTGCTGAAGATGGGAGCTCCTCAAAAAATAGCAACAACAACAAAAGGAAATGCTTTCTTCTTTCTCTTTGTTTTATCCAAGCTTCAAGCCTATTGGCCAGCGCCACTCACGCTCAGGTGTGTCCTCCTAGCCTCAGTTTCCTAGCCTGTGTATCTATCATTCACAGACCTATCTACAGTGTATTAATCTGCTAGGCAGTCTTGATTAAAATCAGCTTAACCAATTTCTTTTTCCTTTTTGGTAGCAGGAATCAAACTCAGGATTCCTGCTTGCCAGGAAGACACTTATGCCACTGAGTTAACTCCCTGGCCCAAAGGCAGATTTTTTTTTTTTTTTTCAGTAACAAGGATCAAACTCAGGACCTTGCACTTGCCAGGCAGGTGCTTATACCGCTGAGCTATATCCCCAGCCCTGAAGTCACAATTTCCAATGTCACAATTTCCAATCACATCCCCGCTATCCACCCTCCTACCTCTGCTCTCCCATTCTATAGCTCAGTCTGTAGAATGCTGGCTGTTCACACATGGGAGGACTTGCACATCCAGAGCTGGCAAAGGATGCCCACCAGGACCCTGGCACCCTGTCTCAGGGTTAGGGCAAACTTTGGGCCTTTCAAGACTGGAGAAAGCAGCTGGGATTTTTAAGGGCAAAACTCAGGAGTCAGAGTATAGCTAGTGCTATATCTGCCTCGAGGGTTGCTATGGGGACCCCAGTCCCAGAAATTGGGAGAGCACATTGAGGTGACTGGGTCCTGGGTTCTTAGGGCAGTGGCTCTGTAGCCACCATAGACTTGCAATGATTAACAAAGACTGAGCCAAATAGCTTCACTGATGAGTCCCTGAGGAGCTGAGCGAGGGGAAGGGGAGCTACTGAGACAGTGATGAGCCAGACAGGGGCCACTCACACAGGGCCCCAGGGTTTGGGAGACCTGTCCCCACACACCCTTATCTGGCAAAGCAGGGTCCCAACCCTACCACACATGGAAAGCTCAAAGGCAGTCTTTTGGGTTCTGAAAACTCCAACCTAAGAGCTGTCCTATATTTCCCATTCTGAATTTTCCACTTCAGCAGTTTTCTTTTTGTTTGTTCCAGAAAAGAAATAGAATTAAGTTTTATTGTGCTTTTTATGCTTGAAAACCTTTATAACAAAATGCAGCTTCCATCACCACCCACCCCACCCCAACTGCTTTCGTAACAGGTCAGGACAACCTGTAGGTGAGGAAGCAAGACAGAGCCCAGTAGCATAACAGTCCGGGGCTCAGCATGAGCCCCTCTCCTGGACTGACCCTCTCCGTGGAGAGTGAGGAGGGCACACTGTAGTTCCAAGGGTAAGAATAAGAATTTTCTAATTAATACCCATTTTTCCCAGGCACAGTTTGACATTGTCAAGGAATTCACATAGTTTCCAAACACCAGTAGAAAATGTGCTGTACTACAAAATGGTTTTCAATGCAATTTTTAGAAGTATGCATTGGTAAACAATAACACATGCAGCCGGGCGTGGTGGCTTACCCCTGTAATCCCAGCACTCGGGAGGCTGAGGCAGGAGGATCAGTGTGAGTTCGAGACCAGCCTGGGCTACAAAAGTGAGCTCAAGGCCAGCCTGAATTGCATAGTGAGACCCTGTCTCAAAAAGACCAAAAAAAAAAAAAAAAAAAAAAACAATAACACATGCTAAGTCTACAGTCTCTTGGAAGTTCCTCTTTGACAAGAAAGGAATGGGCCTTCTGCTGCCCTCTGTCCTCGTCTGGGGCCCCTCAGTCTCTGTGTCCTGCCTGTCTCTCCAGACACATTGTCTTAGTTACTTCACTCACTGCTGAGACAAAATACCGAACTATCAAAGTTAAAGGAGGAGAAGTTTATTTAATTTATGCTTTGTACAGATTTCAGACTGTAGTCAGCTCACTGCAAGGCAGAGTGGCAGAAGGGCATCACAGTGGAGCAGGAAAAAAGACAGAAAAGCAAGCAAATGACAAGACATGGCCGTAGCTCTTTCTGCCTCTTGTAGCGTACCCATGATAGCACTCATATTCTTAATTCTACAGCCACACTGTGAATCAGTGCTGGCATCACATTCTTGATCCCAATAGAACAAACCCTAGGTCCAGCCACCTCTAAAAAGGCTCACTCGTGAGTGTATTAGGCTTTGGCGGGATATCTAGACCCAACCAGAGCACGTTATGCCCCATCTGTCCAGAGCTGAGTTCCTACAGCCTTAGCCATCCTGAAGAATCTTGAGAAAGGTAAGATCCTCAAAAGGCACTGATTACCCAGGTAAGAGACTGCCAGACCTTTCAGAGCCATAACACTTACAAGGAAGCCACCCGACCCTTCTGCTGCACCTACATTTTAACCACTTGTGACTTGACTTTACTTCTTAGTCTACCATATGCCAAGGATGGTTGATGAAGAGGGGAAGAAAATAACAAGAAGAAAGGTGGGAAGGTAGCAAATATCAGTCAGGTGGCAGCTCTGACAGCACCACCCCCTTAGGCTGGGTCAGTAATGCCTGCGCAAACAACTAAGGTTTTGCAAGCACCAGAGAGGGTCTTGGGAGATCATCTCAAAGGGACAGAGTGGAGAAATCTAGTCTGGCAAAGTACAAATACGTCAGCATTTACACCAGGAAGAAAGGCAGAGGAGGGCAACGAAAGGCATGTGTGGAGCAGGCCAAGCTAATTCTGGGAGTTCAAGCAGAAGCCAAATGGATAAAGTGCTGAATATGAAACCAGGTTCCTGTGCAGTGCGCATGGGGCAGTGAGGGAATATGCGGACAGCAAGGGAGCTGCGGGAGGCATGGACATCTCGGCGCCATGCTCGGGGCAGGGATGTCATCAAGGTGGAAAAGCGCACGGCCTGGGCATTCCCTGACCATGAGAACGTGCGTCACACAGAATGGCAGAGTAAGAAGAGACCTACGATATTAAAATCCACTTCCTGGTTTTCAATGACTGATGACTCTGAGATGGGATGGGGGTGACATCAGAATTATATTAGCAAGGCCCTGATCTGACCAGTGAGGCATCCAGAGGCGGCACGAGGAGCCCAGCAATCCTGCAGCAGGCGCCTGCACCTCCCAACCCCCACCCGGGAGGCTCCCGGCAACTGTCCTTGCCTTCGTTGGGGTCGGCAGGATCTCCCATTATCCTAAGCTCACCCAGGGAGCTGGCCTCAACCATTTAGCCTCAACCAAGGCAGGCAGTGGGGCGCCTGCCTGGCTGGGGAGTTGGGAAGCTTCGTTAATCATGCTTTCAGAGCACTTTGCGATGCAGAGATGAAAGACGGCGGACGAGAGCGAAGTACAGCTATTACAACCTCCATCTTCCTAATTGAGGAAAATGAGGTTATTTCCAAATCCTCTGTGATGCGATGGGAAATGTGCTTGATAGACTCACACTTAGAGTTTCTCCCCTCCCAAGCTACTCAGGGTAGAGGTACCCAGTGTTCACTGTGTGTGCAGAACAGCCAGGTCCGAGTCCCACCACTTGGACCTGCCCCTGCTGCCCAGAGTCCCTCCTAACGTACCGGCCCCCAAGAAGGGTAGCCACCAGAAAACATCAAAGTTGGCTGCTTCACGTGGCAGGGCAGTCCTCCTCCTCCACACTGAGTAATTGGAACAAAACGACCCAGGTAGTCTTGCGGTAACATCAAAGCTGCATATAATAACCTCACAGATGAATTCAAGAGTGAACACATTCATAGCCTCTGCTCAAGTTTGAAGAATGCTGCAATTTTTTTTTTTTAAGCTTCAGACCCAAGCAAGACAAAAAAGAAAAATCACCAGCCACAGCTTTCTTTATTAACCAGCTGCCTCCCCATTCAGGCTACAGTGAGAAGTATAGGTTATTGTCTTTGAGAAATAAGAAGTCAGCTTGGGACCAATGAGGAGGACAGCAATGACTAAAACTAAGGATGCGATCAGGGTCAGGGAAGAAATCCCAGCGCAAGTCCCGGCCCAGCGCAGACCACCAAGCACAGGGCCAGGCTCTGCGAGGCAGGGTACCACTGATCAAGCTATTGACGATGTTTTCACCATGCATCTCAGACAGAGTGACTGCCCACTCAGCACACCCTCCTCCCTGCTTCTCTCTAGCTTAGTCCAGAAGGCTAGAAGTGAGCACGTATTTGTGAGCAGTGCGGCTGCCGAAGGGAGGACATGAGAGCTGCTTGGCCAAGCAAGGACAGGCAGCCCGTTGCTGGCAAGCGGCTGATGTCTGTGTGCCTTGCAGCAGTAAGTCAGGGCTTTCTAGTTCCAGGAGCGACCTTAGGCATCGCAGACGACGTGTCCAAAGGCAGCACTGTGATGTGCGCCCTCACCGGGAGCACAACTAAAGGCAAAGCTTTGGAGCACCTCTTTTCTCTCTGCCTGGGCTTTGCTCTTCAGCCTCCCTCCATTTTTCACAGACTATGGAGTTCCTCTGGCTCTTCTCTTCCTCGCTGGCCTTTTACTCTGTGCGACCCTGGCCCAGACATTCCCTGCAGTCAGCAGATGCATTGTTACTCTTCCCACTAACTGCCCACTGCAAGGTTACATGTCCAGATAACACATGGCCCATTCACCCCATTACACAGTTGAAAGAACAAAAGGCCTGGGCCTACCACCACTCGCCCCCATGGACATAGGCACCGTGCTATGGTCATAACTGGTATGTGCATCCCCTTCAATGCTAGCACTCTCACACCAGCTCCATGAAGCAGCCCCCAGAATCCTGGAAGCCACGTTGCTGGGCAGGAACCCCTCCTATCCCCAAACTCGTTCTTCCTGGTACACTTATGGTTCAATAACTCTCTTATTCCTTGCTAGGGCTTCAATTGTGTCCCCCCTACACACACACCAAAAAAACAAAATACTAAAGTTCTAATCTTTGCTGCACATAATCTATGTTGGAAAACGAGCCCTTTTCAGGTTGAGATGAGATCATTAGGGTCACTCTCAATCCAATATGACTGCACCTGTACATGCCTTATAATCCCAGAAGAGGATTACTGCCTGGGAGGTTGAGGTAGGAGGATTGAAAGTTCAAGCCTAGCCCATGCAATTTAGCCAAATTTAGCAAGAATCTGCCTCAAATGAAAGAAATTAAAAGGAAGGGAGCTGGGGCAGCCAGATAGCTCAGCAGACTAAGGGGCTGTTTATGCAGGCACAGCAATTGCAGTTCAATCCTCGGCATACCATGCCAGCCCCACCCCTGGGGGTATAGTGAGATGGTGACTGAGACTGGGCATGGTGGTGCATTCTAGTAATCTCCACACTTGGGAGGCTGCAAACAGGAGGTTACTAGGAGTCCAATCTATGTAGTGAGAGCCTGTAGACCCTAAACTAAATATATATGTATAAAAATAGGAAGGGAGCAAAAAAAGGAAGGAGGGAAGGAAGGAAAGAGGGAAGGAGGGGAAAAGGAAGGAAGGAAAGAAGGAGGGAAAAGGAAGGAAGGAAGGAAGAAAGGAAGGAAGGAAGGAAGGAAGGAAGGAAGGAAGGAAGGAAGGAAGGAAGAAAGAAAGGAAGGAAGGAAGGAATCAGAACAAGAGGCAATCAGGGCAGGACCGGGACCATCTACGAGGAATGAGCTTGTCACCCACCACTCCTCATCTCACTAGCTCTGCCCCACACCCTGGGCTCTTCCACTATCATCCAAGGTTCTTCCAACAACCCTGTCCTTGGCAAGGAGGATACTAAGCTCAAACAGTGAGGAAAAAAGAATCCCCTTAGACAAAAAGTCACCAGAAAACAATGTGGCTGCATCATTGTTATAAATGCTCTGTCACAGCATGAGTTTGACCTAGATGTTCAATTTTAGGAGAGTTTTGTTTGAATTATCTATTTTACTGTGATTAGTGCAGCTATACTGATGTCGTTCTGTGTTGCTCCTATTTTTCCTATAAGGGAGTGATTTCTTAGTTTTTTTTTAGTTAAAAGTATGATTACTTCCCATATAAACCTCAGCTTTTTTTTTCCCTACTAATACACATCTGACTTGATAAGGTACTTAATAGAAATTCCTGTGTAGCTCGCCTCTCCTCCACGGAGTGAGGGCGAGAGTTCGATTTGTTCTCAGTCTGTACCTGCCCTCTGCACCCAGGGCATTGCCACTCACACATAAGGCATTAAGTGAATTAAATGGAGAGGTAGATGATGAAAAAGCTTCTCCAACAAGCAAAGTATTTGAAGATTTATCAACACCTCTAGGGCACTCTGAGCCTCTCCAACTTACCTCTGAAATGCACAGGATTTGGGAGGGATTAGGAGAAACTTGAAAATCTCTAAGAATGCAAGACAACAATTAATGAGTTGGAAAGTAAGACTCCTTAAAGTAGGTTAGGAATGTGGTCACATAACAACAGCCAGTTGAAAAGACAGAAATGCTTTAAGAAGCTTTTGAGCTTACAATGAAATCATATCTAGTCCACTTTTTCACTCTTTTATTATTAAAACAAAGCAATTATCTTTCACCACGGTTCTCCTTCCCCTGTCTCCTACTCAATGGCCCCCTCATGCTGACCTACATCAACTTCGGGTTCCACTTGAAGCTCAATGTCCTTGGCAGTGCCCCTGTCTTAATTGTCAAGGTGCTGAAGAGAGCACAAGGCAGGGGCCTCAGAGTACGGTGACCAGGTAACCAAGTAGGAGCCACCTTGCCACCAGCCACTCACCCACATCCACACCTGATTGCCCCCAGGGTGTGCTGCCCAATTGTGCGTCGTCGCTTACACCTTCCCCCTTGCCATCAGGTTTTATGTTTCACGACTGTATTCATACTGTCCCCAGCACAGCACACCTCTTCCCCATGCGACCACGTCTACGGAGACCCTTTCCCTTCCTCCCTCCCTAACACCATCTTTATCCTCTAAGACCTTACCTTAAGCCTCCAACTTTCCAAAAACCTATGTTCATTCCAGACCACCCAAGCATCTATACTTAGGCAATTAGGGAGCAGGTTGTTCCCAAGATATTTGGACCTCATGTGGAAACGTATCTTACAGCTCAAGTGGAAGCCTTCTGGAGGTCAAAATGCTGAACATGTGGCGAATGATCAGCAGGTGTTTACTCACGTGAAGGACTGTGGCCAGTCAGTCATTGTTGAGTGTAACGAAAGAATTGAAATGGGGCACATGTGGGTGAGACATAAGAAAAAAATACTTCTAATGCTTGAACTATTTGTAGTATTTCTGCTTCACCAAACCTGTCCAGAACTTTGACTACGTTCTAATATGAAAAAAAAAAAAGATAAAATCAAAGTACACAGGTGAGTCTCAGAGCAGCCATGTTTTTCTACATAAGGAAAGCTCTTTGCTAAGAGCTAAGCCTATATCAGTAGTCCCAGTCTTCTTCCCACCAGCGCATCATGATTCACTTTACCTCATGTGTGCACAGACATCCCTTTGTCTCACCTTCCCTTCATCATGCCTCTCTTAGAGTCTCCTTGGTCTTCAGCCTTGCCTACCTGGAGCTTCAGGAAGACGGTCCATCTCTTTACAAGTGCTCAAGCCAGCCTGCAGGGAACTCCACCCAAATGACTAATGGAGCTGTCCCAGTCTGGACCCCCACGTCAGGTTTTCTGAAGTCCCCCAGATGTTTCAAAAGTGCAGTTCAAGTGGAAAATCCACAGCTCTGGTGGTGAGCCTCTTCTCCTATGCATCAGGGCAGAGGGGAGCCAAGAAGGATGCCTGCTGTGGCCTTCCTCTTTGACCAAAGGGGAAAGAGAAGACATTCTATGGAAGGTCTGTGGGCAGCTCTGAGGAATGGCGAGGGATGAGTGGTGAAATATAATCTGATTGCACAACCCCCATTCCTAGTGTTGCTTCCTAGTACTAAGACCAGGCCCGTCTTCTAAATTTTTAGCAGAACCAAAGGGAAGCTTCAGTCAAATCCACATTTTCCCCTCACCTCCATGAAGACCTTTTCTATATCAATGGCCCAAATAATTTCTCTCTGTTTTCCTCTCCAGACCAGGATATCTCCCTAGGCATCAGCAATAGCTTACGTAAAACCACTCATCCTTGAGGATCACCTTCAGTACCCAGAAGCCCTAAGAACAATCATTTATTAACCCTACTTACACCTTAGAATCACTTGGAGAGCTTGAAAAAAAAAGATAATCATATAGTTCAGCAGACTAAGCGCCAGCTTAGACAAGAGCAAGGACTGGAGTTCGAACCGTGGTACCACACGGTCTGTTGGTGTGCTAAACCAGCCACTCAGACTGCGCACAGCATTGCACGTCTATAATCCCAGTGCTGGGAAGGCTGAAAACAGGAAGGTCACTATGAGTCTGAGCTGGCTAGTGAAACCCTGTACCAAATACATTAAAAATCAACCCATCAAACCAATCAATCACCATGTTGGAAGCTTAACCTGAATCAATTAGATGAGAAGCTCTGGAGACAGAAACCAAGCACAGTTGAGAAGCAGCTGTGCAGAAACATTGGAAGTAGAAATAATCTTTATCATGCAAAAGAGATTCTTGCATAGAGTACCTCACCTCCTGATCTCTGCAAACAAAATAATAGCATATCTAAAGTTTACATTTTGGTATATCTGTATTAGGCAAATTTCTGGAAGCAGTGAGGAAAATATATTTATATTTCCAATTACACATAGAAGATTAAGATTTAGGCCTATTGTGTGCTGGATGGTGTCCCACTAACATTCTTGTTTTGAAATACTATTGTTCAGTACTTGAGGACATAGCTGTACTTGAAGATCAATTTTTCAAAAGGTAATTAATGTTAAACAAGGTCTGGAGAGTGGGATTTAGCCCTCTGGGGATTAAATATCCTTAGGAAAAGGGAAGTAAGGGCACAACAGACCCACAGGAAAGGAAAACAGTGAGAAGACAGCCAAGAAAAGATGAACCCTAATAACACCTCGGGCTTGTGCCTCAGACCTCAGACCTCCAGAACTGTGAGAAAATCAGTTTCCGTCATTTAAACTGCCTAAACTGTAGTACTATATTACAGTAGCCCTGAAGGTTCCCACAAGCCCCTGACTTCATGAACCCAGCAGCAAGAGCAGAGACACCAAGAGAACTCACAAGAAGTTCATGAAAACATTCAGACCCGGGCTCTGACTTGGAGAGGTTATCAAGACATTAGTCCAGAGCTGAGAGCACAGAAGCATTTCTCTTTCTGTCAGGACCACTTTAGTAGTTGTCTCACTAGAAACAAAAAACAAACAAACAGAAAAGTTAAAAAAAAATCCATGCTTTCAAAAGCCTTCGGGTCACATATGTCCCAGGGGACTAAGAATACTAACAATCCTCAAAGGGCCTTCCAGCTTCCCCCCAGGCCAGGCAGTCCCTGGGCCTTGCTGTGAGGGAGAACAGCCTTCCCTGCTGCCTGAGCCGCCCCCTCACCCTCTGAGCTGGATTCCCATTCAGATGGGGAAGCTCCCTGTGTGGGGTGGGACACAAATGAATGCCCTCAAAGGAGCATCTTTATCCCAGAGCCAGAAGCTCTGACAAAAAGGACATCTTCACCTACGAATTAGTCTGATGCTTTCCAGCTGCTGCTACTGACTTCTGTGCCAGCAGGCCCAGCCTCTATACGCTTGGCATCTCTGAAACCTGGAGTGATATTCACCACCTACTATCAGACTTTGAATTTTTTTTTTTTTTTACCCTGAAATATCCTCTTTCAGCAAGCAACTTGAAAAATGCTCTTCCAAAGAACCAAGCTGTCAGTATAAACGCCTAAATGGACCTTTATTAGAACTATAAAAATGACTACTTAACATGCAATTGGCCCATTCTTCATGCTTAAATACACTGTTAAAGTCATGTCAATGCTAAGTTAAAAACCCATGGTAAAAGACAAACGTTTTATCCACAGGCTCCATTTTTAGGTCCTGGTAAGATGAGATTGTATCAATCTCTGTGTCTTTCAAACAATGATAGAAACCTGCCTGGGTACCTCTATTCCATTCAGTGTTCCCCCTCTGGTTAATTGAAATTAGCTCTTGGAAAAGTGACTTCACTTCCCAACGCTTGCTCCAAACACAATGGAGAGATGAACTCAAGTCCCCCTTCCTCCATGTGATTCCATTTCTATTTCCTTTTCTAATCCTAATGTTCATAGTACTGTTTATTATCAACCAGTTTATAGATCTCTGGTTAATATTTGCTCAGGGCTTATGTTGATTTCTCAATACATGCAATTTTCTGGTTTCATCTTTATCTTCAAGGATTAGATTGGATCGAGCTCCCTTGTAGTAATTTAGTTTTTATCTTATGCCTTACAGTTTTATGTTCTTGTAATAGCACTTGCTTTTCCTTTTTTATTTAATTAAATATATCTTATTTCACAACTACAGCATTTTTGTTTCAAGTTTATTTATTTAACAGCTGGCAGGGTGCTGGTATTTTGTAGAGGGAACCACGCTGGGTATTTTTAGGCATTCAGAAGTTGGGGAACGCACCAGCTGAGAAGAGGGAAGAAAAATCTGAACTTAGGAGATGAATGCTTACAGATTAAGCTTAGATTGCTTTCGTTGCATGATGGAACACCATACATTAAGTCCTTAAAACAAAAACAGACACAAAAACAAACAAGCCTTCAAGAAAACGGTATTTAAAATTATGCCCAAGAAGAACCTTTAAGACTCGATGTCTGCTCTTCTGTGGAAGACCTGCCCTTGTGTGTACTCAGCCTCTACAGAAATAGCAGGCAGTCCTGCTGCCTTTGAAAAGTACAATCATGTGCTCTACCGAAAGCTCCACGGGTCTCCTAGGGTTTCCAGAATCTGCAGTTCCACGTGACAGCCTAGTGGGCATGAAGCGGAAGCCAGGTACAGGAGGTAACTTCCTGAGCCTCAGGAAACCGCAGAATTGATTTTCTAAGCTTCTTCCCTGAGCACCAGCATGGGCAGTACCTGCACAGGGGACAACAGCGCCAAGTCTCAGACCTCGTCTCTCAATGGCATAAGCTTGCCACTCTACTGGAGAGTATAGTTCAGTAACAGCAGTGTCCTCCAGGTCATCCTGACATGCAGAAAAGTTTACAAGCCACTGCTCTAGTTGTATAGAGGTTAAACTACAATCCATGCTACTTTCTCTTTTAAAAGTCCTTTAATCTCTTAAGGAAGAAGTCACTCACCAGGCTGGCTCTCCAAGTCCCATGTAGTAAATACATCCCCATTTCCATCTCTACTTACAGCACATGCTTCCGCTCTGCCGTAGCTCAAGCCCAGCTGCTCTCCTGACTGACCACAGGATGAAGCAGCTCCCTCCTCGACCTCTCCTTGTTCTCAGTACTGCATGGTTACAGCATGCTCAGTAGCCACAGCATTGTGTTGACAGAGTGCCGACATCAGTGCTTGGAAGGCCGGGAATGGATTAACCACGCAGGAGCAGCAGACTAGGCTGAAAGTGACAGAGGAACCACGTGTGCGGAGTTCTAGTCACTGGCCAACCCCACAGCTGATTAATACTCAACGATGGCGTCACCGTGAAAGCAGTGCATTCAGGACTGCCGGAAACAAGGAAATGTGGAGAAAAAACTTGCCTTGCATAAAGTAGAACAGAAGCAGATATACAAAGGTAAGTGGAGAGGGGTGGAGAACAAGCCACATTTGCCCGCGCAGAGCCTAGCCCAAGGCCCAGGGCCTTCCTGCTGTACCCCAGTGGGGCCCAAGAGCCCAGCAAACAGCACCGGCTCATCCTGAGAGTGCCTCAGAGCGTTTTCTCCCTGCTCATGGCTAATGAAACAAGGAAGTTCAGCAAGCTCTTGTCTTAAGCAAGCTCCAAAGACCCAGCTGCACTGGTTCTGCTCATTCAGGACAGAAGGAGCCAGGTACAGAAAGGACACCAGAGCCTCAGGCCTGGTGGGGCTTGCAGAGTCTGGTGCTGTGAGCCAGGTCTCCAGCCCCCTTTGGCTCAGGGGAAGCCCAGCCCTGATGTGCTGCCAGAGCCGAGCACAGGCTTCACCGGGCTAAGCTAATGGGGTCACCGAGTCAAGCCCTCTCTCAGGGCCCCTCTGATATAGCACACAGGTGAGACAAGTCCCCCAGTCCCTGAGAACAGTGAAGGGGTCACCTGAAATTTCTATAGCTAGGGAGAAAATGCCATTAAATTCACCCTCATACCCCAAACTCCGCCAGGTACCGCCGTCTCTCTCCATGGAGCCAGGATCAGCTTTTCACCTTCTCACAGTGTGAGAGGGGAATGCCTTTCAATTTTTTTTCCGTTAAACTCTGAGGTTTTCAAGGGTGTCCTGCCTTTCAGATTTACTTCAGCAAGTTCCTGTTAATTGTGTTTTCAATTAGTTATGTTTAAAACATCTTGAGATTTGGGCAACTGAAAATTGCAGTGCATTAATAATTATTAAACAGAGGTTGTAATCCATTATTTATTGAATAAATTTTTAATACTAATGCAGAATCCATTGTCACTGCCACCATGAGTTTGGCCATTAAGGAAAAAGCTGACGAGAGGAAACTAAAGCTCTAGGAACCTTCAACGAAGGCCCATGGAGCAGTGCTTCTGGGAGGAAGGGCTGGAGGCTGCTTCTCCTCTCTGTTTAATCAAGACTTTGTTGCTTAGAGAGAGGAAGTCATCCCCACATAGTAGGTATTTAGCACCTGTTTGTACAGGAGCAAATGTGTGCATGTGTAAATAAATGGGTCTAAGAAAAATCAAACTAGCAAAGATCTAAGTTCCTTTCTCTTTACCATTTACACACTTTACAGAGCCATTCAACGAGGGGCCGAGGTGTCCATAGTGTATGAGACAGGAATCCTTTCCCTCTGAGCCTGGAAGTTCATCACACTGCACGTTTAAATATAATTCTAACAAAGCATGCCTGGTCAGGATGGCACCAGAGGCCACGTGCCAAGGGATGACTCTGGCTGGAGCAATTAGAGATAGCTGCAGTACAAAAATGATCTTAGGTCCCAGAGGCTGATGTCTACATGGGGTGGGAGGGGAGAAAAGGTACAGCAGCACGCTTACGTACAGGCACGTGTAAAGACAGCAGCAAATGTGGGTGTATTCAAGGAAGAGAAAGGCTGGAGAGGAAGGTAGAGGCGAGCAGTGGGACTGTAAGCTGTAAGAGAAGCTCATTTTCATCCTACGGAAAGATCCATGAGGAGGTCTAAGGCTAGGAACTGGTCAGATTTTGCTTCAGGGCAAGCATATGAACTCATATTCCACAGAACCGCCCAAGCCATGTGCTAAGGAATCTTGGCCAAAGTCACAACATGGGGGAAAAAGATGGGGCTGAATGGTTTAATAGCTAGAAGTGTGAGCAACCACCAACCCTAGAACAGGGCAAGGAAGGAAGGGGAGGTCAGAGATGCTATGTTTTGAGGCAAGAAGGCTGGTTTCCCGGGTACACCGTCTGCCCTGCAGTGTGGTCCCCTACCTGACCTGCCCCCAGTGTGGCCTATGGAGACAAGACACATTAAGCTCTCAGTGAACACGAGGGCCCTTGGGCATAATGACCTATTAGCTTCCCATCCACATACTTCCTTGGTCAAATTCAGGATAGTTCTGGATCCCCAAAAGTTCTCATTCATCCCTCCAGGCCAGTGGGACTCTGACTGAGCTCACAGCTCATGCAGTCTTGCCAGATGGAAAGGAAAGGGAGGAGGCAGGTGAAATCCAGTAATGCTGTCTTCCTGCCACAGGCACTCCCGGAGAAGCTTCAGAATCCCGCAGAACGGGCGCTCAAAGGGCATAAGACTCTCTGCCCTTGGGAAGAAGGAAAGGGAAAATGAGTAAGGGAGAGAGAGAAGGAAAGGGGCCAAGTGACATCAAGAGATTGGGGCAGCCCCATCCCCTCCCCTGTGATAAGAGGGCCAGAAGACAAGAAAGGGAGGTAAAAACAAGTGAAGAGGGAAGGGCGTGAAGCGGGCGAATGTGGACCCATGAAAGGAGGACGCAGAGGTGCAGGAGGTGAGCAAGCCAGCAAGACATCTTCACCCTTCCAGGTGGAGCCATTCCCCTTTCCTCCCCACATCTTTATCCCTCTGTTTATTTTACTGTTGCTTCTTAGATGGAAGTTCTGTGTGGGTAGAAACCCGAATTTGTCACCTTTACAGTCTCCATAATACCAACCAAAGAGCCTGTCATGCAGTAGACAAAGTGTTGAATAAATCCGCAAAGTCTCTTAAATAAACTACTTGCTGTGCAATAATTGAGGAGTTCATAGATGAATTTTAAGTTCTTTTAAGTTAGCAAGAAAATATAAAAGAGCACACTGTGGATGATATTAAATATTATTCTATGACTTTCTAAGTTCATGCTACACACCCAGGGATAGCACCGCAGACACAGCAGAAGGTCCAAGAAGACGCGGAGCCAAAACCTTTTCCTGAACTTCATAGCTTTTGAAGTGCACTGCTATTTGGGTCAGTGACTTCTAGGAGGAGCTAAGAATCCATTAATAATCCTTGGATTTTAGGAAAAATCTCTTTAAGAGAAAATGTGCCTTGTGAACCCTTTGTATCCTTAGGGAGTAGAAAGCCACAGAAAGCAAAACTACAACCAGTCCACTCAGGAAGAACCAGGTTGCAGCCAGGAAATCAAAATGAGAAGTAGTTTAGCTTTGGTGTTCTTTTAACTAATTATCAGGTGGAGCCTTTGTACTCTTTTGTATGACAAAGTGGAAGGAAGGAATGAGAATTGACATATCTGACCCCTTTGCCCCCCAGCTGCTGGAGTTCCCAGAGTGGCTACTCCCAGCTGCCTGATCTTGGGGCACACTCCGACACCCACTCAGTAGAAGAGACACTTATACCCAGATATGCTGTTTTACAACAAAAATTCAACCTCTGCTTCTCAGCTAGCCATGCTTTCCCAATCTCACACCCAACTTCTGTTCACCCCACCAAGCCTGACCCACTAACCCTGTGTAGAAACCCAGTTCAATAAATTTGCACAGCCTTTCCTTTAGAATGACTCCCAGCGGTCCTGCTCAGAACCCTAATTCAAGCTAACTGTGTGTTCTTTTTCTGGGTTGTCACCATTTTACCAAAAATAGTCTTCATTAAAATGACACCAGCCATCCAACAGGCAAATTGGAATATTTCATTTTTTCTTAGCCATTGGCTGTGGTAATATCACGCCACCAAGAGAAGCAGAGTACTGTCAAATTTAACATAAAAATCCCATAACTTAAAGTAATGGCTGCGATAGCACAAACAATAAAACTTGTGATGATCAAAAGGTGACCTCATCTTCTTTGACACACTCAACCACTTTGCAAATGCCGCTACTGCCCTTTGCCTCTGGTGAGGAATTGAGAATTCAAAAGTTAGATAGCTTCAAATCTGGAACTCCAAACCAGGCCTTCTGAATTCCATTCCTAGCCTTGTTTTGGTTTGGCTTTATTCTCTGTGGGGCTCGAAGAACTTCATGGTAGAGCACTTCCCCTGGGTCTGGGAAGTGGTGGGAGTTCTTATTCCTATGTGAGTGCTCAGATGACTAAAACCCCATCTCACAGGCAGAACTGCACAGCTATGCAGGCACTGTGTTCTCAAGCATCCTGCTGGGGCTGCTATGCCATAACTGTCCTGGCATAACCCTACATAGAAGCCACAGAGGGCTGTCGCCTGAAACAAGACTGTCTGATGATGGTCCCATCGAAGGGTGGCTCATGGTTAGAACTCAAGAACTGGGGCCACTTCACTTCTGAAAGGATCATGGGTACAGGGGACAAAGTCAGTGTCTGATAGTCACTCCCACTCTCCTTGTGTGCTGTGGGACCAGAACATTGGCCGTGAGGTGGGAATAGACACCTCCCAACACCAGGCATGTGGGGAGCACATACTGGGAAAAAGGGATGAGAAAGACCCCAGCCTGTCATGGGGTGACAAACCTGAAGACTGTCACTCCTCTGCCTCTTCTGTCCTTATGCCTGGCCCCGAATGTCCACGGCACAATAGAAGAAGCAAAGATCTAGCCAGGTCCCAGCATGCTCTCCTGCTGCAGAGCTGAGTTTCAGCCTGACTCTGCCCACCCTGCACACAGCACCTAAAGCAGGAAAGCCCATCAGCCAGTTCGTACTGATTGCATTTGTGCCGTCCCACTTCGCACTGAGCCCATGCTGCCCAGGAACAGACAATGAAAGTGAGTCTCAGATGAAAGCCCAGCTTCTCCCTTGACTAAACTAAACCTCCTCATTTCTCTTCTCCTTTGCAGTTAGAAACTTGAGACCGTTTGGAGCTAAATGATCCAGTTACTAGAGCCTGGATGGCTGGCCATCCCATGCTCACTGAGGAGCGGACTTCACAACACAGGGGCTATTACACCCTGCATCACTTTCTATTTAGGTTTCCATTTACATTTCTAGGTTGGGAACCCAGAGGCTTGTGGGTCTGGATCCTCAAGGGGCACCATGATCTCCTTAAGTATGACCTCACATGTCAAACGCTCCATCTCCCCACAGGCTTCGATGGATGAGCAAAAGGTTTATCTTGTTTATTAAAGGAGCAATGCTTTGTCTTTTACAGCAACACGCTCAAATATTTATGGCGAAATGATGTGATTTATGGGATTTGCTTCAAAATAACATGTGAGGAGATGAGCTGTAGAGGATTGGCAAGGGCTGGGCCTGGCTGGGGTGAAGCAGCTCTGCACCTGGCCGCAGAGCCAGAGCCATCCAGGAATGGATTCTGCCTGCCTCGCATCCACTCGAAAGTCTCCATAATCAAATGTTATTTTGTGAAGGGCACAGCTCAAATTTAAAGGCTCTAAATGTCCCTAAGAAGGCACATTTTAAAGTGAGTTCCAAGACATGGTTGGTATCTCAGGAATGCTATTCCGTCACATGGTTCTTGCCTCTAATCCCAGAGGACACCTTTATGATCTATCCCAAATCCTGATTTCACAACCAGCTCCCCCTAGACAGCCTCACTGAGCACCTCAGCCACAGAGTGTCTTACTAAGGGCTGGATGGAGTTACGAGGTTCCCCACCATTTTCTCCGTCCTCCACCTCGGGGTACAGGCAAAGGCAGAAAATCAGGCACCAATCCCAGCCATATTTGAGATGTTAATCCCTCCTGGAAATTGACTAGAAAAAAAGAAAATTCTGGTGTTTTGCCTTGACTCACACCCACAGACAAACTGATCTGGGGAGCCATATCAGCAGTACCTCTGTTTAGCAGCCCACAATATGCCCCAAAGTATAAGCCTGTACCTTAGAGAAAAGAGCCTCTTCATGGGCCTTACAAGCAAAGCCTATTCTATTAAATCACTGAGCAGGTCTTCGTCAACTCCCTCTGTGCTTCTCTCCTTAGCCTTAGCCAACTATGTGATCCCATCAGTTCCCCACTGACCTCTGCAGTCTAGATAACTCCAGTTCTTGCTCCAGACTTACTGGCTACCAGTTTCACTTCTTCCATCGTGCATGCCTTTCCAACAAACATGATATTTCTCGAATCAGCTTATATACAAATAATCAGGATTTCAGCCACAGACATCCATACATGCACATGCACACAAGCTGTCCAGCTTTGCGAGAGCTTGCCTGTTTTCCACCCATTTGCACCCAGGTGAGGACTCATGGTTCTCAGTTCAGTCAGTGCCCTGAGCCCACCTGGAGCACCCTAGGCTGGCACCATCAGGAAAAGGGACAGCAGAAGCAGAACTTATTTCTTCACTTCTTGTCAATCTTGCTGAAGGTGAGATGACTCTTAGGAAAACTGTTAAATGGGAGAAATTCACCAGCTCCATGCCCTGGGTTCAAACTCAGAGCAGAACAAAGCTGGCAAGAGACACAGGCGTAAACTTACTTCCCCTCAGGGAATCTCATCTTCTTTCCTCTTGGTTGTCACCTACGACAAGGTTAATTTGTCAGTGTAGCAATTAGAGAAACCAGACCACAAGCTGGAGCTGAAGTCTGGTGTGAGATAATTGTTGGAAATTACACACCTCGTGCTGAAGGGACAAAATGAGGGGATCACACTGGGAATCCCACAGGAAGGGACATTCTCACACATGATCTTATGAACTGGAAGCAGCTCCCCAATAATCTTCCAGACATTTTTTATAGCATTCTGTATCCCGCCTGGCACAATGACAGCCTCAGGTGAACAAGAAGGGTCATGGATGACCACTGCCTTCCCAAGTCTCCCCCACCAACCCTATTATGGTTTGCAGCTGGATGTCCCCCACAGCCCCACATGGTCATAGTGCCACTTATGAAAGGTGATTCAGTGGTGAGGGCATTAGAGCAGACTTGCTATGAGGAGGTGGAGCCTGTTGGAAGAGCTGCTCACAGGGGCACGGCCTGGAGGGGCTTGGCTCACTATTCCCCAGGCAGGCCCCTCCCTTGCCTCGCTCAGCTTCCTGTGCACCTGGCTGTGAGCAGCTCTCCTGGCCCATGCTGCCCTGCCTTGGACTCAGCCAGCCATGCACTGAAACCTCTACAAACTGTGAGCCAAAATGAACTCCTTTCTCAGCTTGTGAGTTTCAGGCATTTTTGTCTCAGCAACCAGGGAAGTCATTAAGACAAGCCTCAAGTTTCAATTCATGCCAACTTAGCAGTAACCTTTATCTTTGCTTCCCAGCAACTGCCAGGTCCTCGGGACACAGGCCTGGATTGTCAGCAAACAGGAGAAAATTAGGCTTCCAACAACAAGAAAAGTGAGTGCTAGTTAGACGGCTCAGTGGCCTAAAGCACCTGCTCAGGAAAGCTTAGCCAGCCGCAGGGACCATGGTTCGATCCCCGGCACCACATGCTGCACCAGCCCCACTCCCAGGGCTGGAAAAGAAAAAAACAAGTGTGTTCTGTGGAGAATATTGCAACAGTCTCCAGCACTCTCGATGGCAAGGACACCTTCGACCTCACCAAGGGGTTGGGCCACTCTCCCAAGGGAAGCCACAGCAGCCAAGGTCAGCGTTCCCAGAGCTCCCCCATTTCTGTGCTGTACCAGCCTCCTTTGCAGTGTGCTCCACCTCCAACCGTGTTGCCCACCTGTAGGGTTGGGCGCATGTAAGTAATGTATGAATCAAGTCTGCTAGAGAAACAGCAAACTCCAAGAAAGACCCAGCTGTTGCATCTGGGTCACAACTTGGGAGACCATCTTCCTGCTTATAAGTAATCCTGGCTGGCAAAGGAGGGTGCACACTTTTTCTGTAACTTTTTTTAAAGACAAGGTCGCTAAAATTCAAAAGAGTAGATCATTTCTTTAAGTTTTAGCACTACACTTGAGCAAGAGCTGTGACCCGTGCTCAGTATTCAATTGATATTTAGTCAGCTAACTCATAAATGAAAATAATCATAGAAATACATCAGGCTAGTTCTCCTCTTTGCATGTCTTTTTCTCTAAGGCATCCAAGCACTGAGTGTAAGGTATGGTCACTCTGAAACCCTTTTATCATGGTGAATTACTCCAGTCTGAGGAAAGTACTCCTACAGCACTTGCAGACTATCCCAGAAGGCACTTCCTGTTCTCAGTCCTGCTGCCTGGAGCCTGCTTCTGCTGGGAGCCTGGCACAGGCCCCCACAGAATGGCCAAGCTGCCCAAGTAGATGGTCCTTTCACTTTCCTCCACCCAAGACTCTGAGAGCTGCAAAGACACTCTTTCTGAATATTTCTCCCATCAAAAAAGGAGCTTCCTAGTGAACAGATGGCCAGTACCCAGCCTTCTTTTTTGTTTGTTTGGTTGGTGCAGGACCTAGCTACGCAGCTTGGACTCATAATGATCTTTCTGTTTCAGCCTCCCCGATGCTCAAATGGCAGATGTGTCCACCACGCCTGTTCTCAGTGGCACAGCGTGCAGTACTGTGGATCGAACTCAGGTCACTGCACTTGCCAGGCAGGCACTTAAATCACTAAGCCATCTCTCCATTCCAGCCTTCTTTACTGTGCTCAGAAAGGAGATCCTGAAGCAAAACTTCCGTGGAGTCTCACTTCTAAACTGGAGATGGATGTAGGCTCCAAGTTACAGAAACTTAGTAAATCAGCCATAGGGGCCAGGGAGATAGCTCCATGGTATAAGTGCCTGCCTGGCAAGTGCAAGATTGTGAGTTCGAACCCCAGTCCCACCAAAAAAAAAAAAGAAAGAAAGTAAATCAGCCACCAATCCCAACGCGAACCAGGTTTCCCCGAGGCCCTCACTGTGGTATTGAAGAGCAGCTCCAGAGAGGTAGGAAGCTGGAGCATTGCCAGTGTTCTAGAGCTCAGAGGTCACCGAGAATGCCGCACAATGAGCTTTTTAGGGAATCCCCCCCCCCCCCCCCCCCCCGCTGTGTTACTGGATCCTTGTTACGATTCTGGGTGGGATGCAGGGAGGGGACTACACTGGTGGCATCCTGCATCCCTGAGCATCACTGGGCAAGTCACCTACAGTCAGGCGACTCCTTGACATCCTGGTGTTACCTCCAGCCCTCCCACCTGGATCTGCCTGTTGCTCACTGTGACTGATTCCCTCCTCTGGGCTCCCTGTTGACTGTGGGACTCATAGCATCTGCCCCTGCCTGTCCTTCTTTGCTCTTCCCAATATCTCCAGATGACAGGCCTTCCCTGCAACCTCCCACCTGAGTTGTCTTGGGACAATGTCACTTAATGTGCTCAAAGGTTAATTGGTGTGAATTGTCTTCACCACGCATGCCCACTGGTACACACAGTGGCCTCTTTCTGAAGACAGTCACCCTACAGTAGGACTATTTTCATCTGCTGCTCATGCATTCCTCAATTGTATGATTCCTGATATGAATGGATATGGTATATTTTATGTCTGTGTTGTTTCTGAAAATGAAGTTGGACTCTTACATTGAGTCTACCGGCTTCTTTATATTTTATCTCGTTTTGGGGTAAAAACATCCTCTATTGGGCTCAGAACAGAATCCATGGTTAATGAGGATGTCAGTGTTTTTGTCACTTTTCTTCTCTGCGTTCTTTTTGGTCCATTTCTATAGCCTCATTAGCTGCTTTTTATTCTAATATTCTCCTTGGTCTCTTCCAGATGGCTCTCACTTCTCACCTTATGAACCAGGGGTTCCAGCAGACCTGCTTTCTCGTGGCCTCAGGCACGCATCATGGAGGGAGGAAGGACACAGTCCCTCCAAACACTAGGAAGCAGCCTGGCCTGGCCTGTCCTGTGAAGCATGTGGCTATGGGCAGAGGGATGTCGGCCCTGCTGTGTGGGCTTTGTGACAGTGCCACCTGCCCTGGTTTTTTTTTATGTTATTTTTTTATTTTTTTATAATTCTCATTTTATTCTCGTTTTTTGAAAAACTAAAAATAGCAGAAACAAAGGTAGAAAAACAGTTACAAGTAAGAGTACATGTAGTACAGAATTTCAAAACCAGGAAAATTTAACAATGGTTATATTATATATTTTCATCATCGGATCAGTTCAGATTAATAGCTATAGGTATATAAGATTGATCAAAACAATTAAACATAAACACTTTCTATAAACATTAATTTTTTAGCAGTTGACACACTGCATATTCTCCTCACAATAATTATACAGAGCACAGGGTGTGGGCATGACACACCTTCCAATTGACATTGGTAAGGAAAGAAAAAAAGTTCTTCTCTTTGAATTAAGAGGAAGGAGATGCATACACATGTAGCCCAAAGTTTCACAATTGCAGTCAGCCACCAGTGACACTGGCAACTTTGGAGGCTATTGAACCACCCACCCGGCTGGGTCAGGATTCAGACGGTAAAGGGTGTGGTTAGGAAACTGGAGCATGAGCAGGAGATGGGCTCACTATCCCATAGTTGGCCATCATCATTTGCTGATTCCCCTGCCTTCCCTAAGAAAATGGGATCCGTTGTGTGTCTTCCCTTCTAAACATCATGTGCATGAGCACAAACACATGTGTACCAATGACTCCATCAGCTCAGACCTCTGTCACTTTGTGAACTCTAGTGCTCATGGTGGACATCTTTGTTTTCTTTCTAATAGCAAAGGGCTCAGCTGTGGAGGAATGCAACTGTGCTGTTGGCTTTGGGTGGAAGACTCTCAGAGAGGTCAGCGGAGTTAAGCACAAAAAGCCAGTCGCAGAGAGACAGACACCGCGTGATGTCACATCTGTGTGGAAGGCATAAAAGCTGACCTCCTGGAAGAGGAGGGTGGGACAGTGGCTACCAGAGACTGACACAGGTGGGAAAAGGGGGTGGGGCAGTCAAGCAATCAGAACTAAATTCCAGAGAGGAGGGAGAAGCGCTGGGGAGCTACTCCATGATGGCATAACTGGAGATAGCAGCAAGGTACTGTGTGCTGCAAAAAGCTAAAAGAAAGAGTTAAAATGTCTTTACCATAAAGAGTGATGAGGAGATGGATACATTTAACCTAATTTGAATTTTACCCAATGTATACATGGATAGAAACATCACAACAATGTGTAAAATTCTTACTTCCAAAGTAGATTTGATTATAACCAAGTATTAAATGTTATCAAAAGACTTTTCCTGTATTTATTAATATAATAAGGTTACTCATTTTGTTAAATAACATGGTAAATTACACTGGTATATTTTCGCATATAATGTTTACCTTTAAATTTACAAACTGAAACACAGGGGCTGAGGCCACCTACTTCCAGGAAGGATGATAGGAATAGTTTCTGGGCAGGTCTGTGCTCTTGTGTTCCTTCTGTACAGCTGGAAAAGGAGTGTGTGACTGTGTGTGTGTGTGTGTGTGTGCACGTGCATGTGTGTGTGTGCACACATGTGTGTGTGACAGAGAGAGACAGAGACAGAGACAGAGACAGAGAATGAATCAGTTTAGAACTTGAGGGACCAAAATCCCTGAGCAAAGGGCAAAGGGAAAAAGCGGTGAGTTGGCCATGTTTCCCTAGGAGAAATAGCTAATTCCTGACACGCATACCTGGCAGAGAACCACTGCTATACAGCAGAGGAAAGTGCACAGGCTTTGGAAAGCTCATTGTTCAGACTGGATAAGAATTGGGGGGGGGGATTAAAGTTGAAAGCAAGTGGGTTAGGAAAGATTAAGCAGGCAAAAAAAAAAAAAACAAGAGAAGGCTGCTATCCCCTGTATCAGACATCAACACCTATCAAGCTATAGTGCTTAAGAGAGTATAGTATTAGTACTGGGATTAAAAAGCAGACCAGTGAGCAAACTAGGCAATCCGAAAGCAGCCTGACCTGTACACAGTCACCTGGCTTAGGAGAAAAGTGCCTGAAACATGGGGGAGAAATGTTGATCTTTCCCATAACTTGTCTGGACCCAGCACATATCTATATGGAGAAGAAACTAAAGCTTAAGCCCTACCTCATGGAATATGCAACCAAAGGAATTTCAGATGGAGTATAGGTCTAGAGAAGAATGATCAAACAACAGTGATCCTTGAAAAAGACAGGAGAACATTTTCATGACATTTGAATAGGCAAAACTTTAATTGGGGCATTAAAAGCACTAATCCTAAAGAGAAAAGATTGATAAGTTTGAGTAAGCTAAAATTAAAAATTTCTGTTCATCACAAAGCACCATTAGCAGCGTGAAAAGGCAAACCACAAATTGGGATGCAATTTTACAATCCACCAACCTGGAAAATGGATTTATAGCTAGGTGGCTAAGGGCTCCTTGAAGAAAAGAGAGACGTGCACCATAAAAATGTGAAATGGGTCTCAGTGGTCACTCCACAAGAGGAGACATCCATTTGGCCAGTGGCACATGTGAAGGCAACCTGGAGAAGGTGAGCTAAAACCATAAGGTGATCCCCCACACAGACACCAGAATAGCTAAAATAGAACAGAGAGATACTACCAAGTCTTGGCAGGGCTGTAGAATACCTTCAATTCCCATGCAGTTAGCTGAGAAGTAAACAAAAAAGATACAACTGCATTGAAAAACTATTTAGCAGGGTCTACTAAACACTAACACTGTTACGCTCCTAGATACATACATAAAAGAAATGTATAGATGTCTTCATTAAAGAAGCATGTGAAAGAACGTTTAAAGCTGAACCATTACAGTTAAAACCTGACAGCAACTCCAATATATTCGAAAGTGATTTACGGTAGAAATGTCATGGTATCCAATATAAGGGGAAAGAAATAACTATGCCTGTGTGTAATAACACAGTGATTTTTACCTGCACAATACCTGAAGGACTTCTCCTGGGAGTCCTTAATAAGGAGACTCTGGGCTTGTCTCCCTCATCTGGGACTATGTCTTTTTTTTACAATAATTAATACACAATATATTTTCTTGGTCGTAGTTGTTCAGAGTACAAGATGCAGACATGATTTCTCATCTTTTAATGGAAAACTCTTCATTCCAATATTATGACTTTGTCGAAAATGTATGGCTTAGGAGCAGGCGAGATGGCTCAGTGGTTTAAAGTACCTGCTTAGGTAAGCTTAGGCAACTTCAGGGACCAAGGTTCAGCTACATGCTGCACTACCCCCAGGACAAGCTGAGCTGACCATAATAATAATTTAAAAAGTATGGCTTAGCTGCTGGGTCAACCCAAGACATATCATACCAGAGAGAAGGAGGATCTTCAAGAACTGAACTGAAAGGGCCTGCCAAGTAGCTCAGCAGATTAAAGTGCCTGCAAGCAGGTGCAGGGGCCAGGGCCTCAATCCCTGAGCCTGCTGTGCCAGCCCCACTCCCAGGGCTTTCTGAGATGGCAATTGAGACTGGGGATGGTGGTGCCCGCCTATAATCCTAGCTCTTGAGAGGTCGTAAACAGGCAGACCACCATAACTCCAATCCAGTAGTGAGACCCTAAACACCCTGTAGACCCTTCCCTAAAATTAAAAACAAAAACAAAAAAAAAAACTGAACTGAGGCTGTTTCACATGTTCCAGAGATCTCCTGAGTGACACTGTGACTAAAAAGAAAATGGCTGACATGTCCACAAATCTGATGAGGCACACTGTCTCAGTAAGCACAGCTGCTCTCCATTTGGCTAATGATAGCCCATCTCAAATTTGGTGTATGCAAACAAAAGAGCCAGCAGGCTTAGCTCCGCATAGCTCAATAGCTCATGCACAGAGGCCTTCAAGCTACAGGCTGCCGTGGGATTCCGGTGGAAGCAGAAATGCATCCTTCATATCTGCCGTAACAAGGCTAGACTGTCAGGTATGGGTTCTGGCGTATAGTGCAACCTGGCTTTTGATGACAGTCCATACAAGGAAAGGGTCACAGCGCCAAAACAGGGGCAGAAAGAAAGGAATAAAAGCAGCGGAAACCCACAGGTCCTTGAGACTAGGATAAATTTGCTCAATCCCAATTTTCAGCGAATCCAATATCAACCCACTCAATAATCTCCACTTGGAAGAAAATGTATTCTTTCTAAAAATCTATTGTCACTGCCCCTGAGAAACCTTCCTTAATTTTTTTTTTTTTTTTTTTTTGGCATTTGTCTTATCTATCTCTTTGTCTCTCACTGTTTTAGTCACACTCAAAACACACAAGAAATAACTCAAGAAAGCAGTTTGCCAGACATCTACCTTCCAGTAAAGACTTAACTCTTACCTTCCAATTAAATCTAGTCAGTAAACTGTCACCTGTCACTTTAAAATTCTCAAATGGATGAGAACCAGGACATTTCCCATCTTTGGGTCAAGGCTTATCACTAAAATCTACTGAGGATGCTTGGCAGGGTGCAACTTCTGTAGTTCAAGCCTGGAGAAACTCCTATGTGTTTCACAAAACATCCTCTATTAGCACACATTATCTGCCCTATTTGCTGATGCCCCTCAAGGCCCGACATAGTCCTGGAACTTGGTAGAACTCAGAGATTAACTGACTGAATAAACAAGGTTATTCTTCTGCAAAAAAAGAAAAATTCTGTGGTGCCACACTCTGCATTTGTCTTTGAACTTTTTGCTCAGTTCCTTGTTAAGCCCCCCATTAACAAGAGCACTCCCTGTTGGTGGTTTATACTTTTTATTCTGATCATTTCTGTGCACCCTCTGAAGATGCCAAGGTCAAGGGGCCAGTTGAGCTGTCCTGATATATGCTAAGAGCTACCTGGCCATCACTAGCACCACTCAACTAAACCAATATGAAAACTACTTTTGATATGTTAGAAAGCTCACTGGAGGCTGTTGTCAGTTACAGGTCCACTGGCTGAAGACTTAGGCAAATACCCCAGCTACAGGCTGAAGATACCTTGCGTGTAAATTTGCTCCATGTCAGCAGATTGAGGTTCCAGATCGTGTGTGTGTGTGTGTGTGTGTGTGTGTGTACATGTGTGTTAGAAAAAAGTGAAAGGGGAAGGAAAAAGGAGGATAGGGGCCATCCAGGAAAAAGAGAAAGGGAAGAGAGGAGGAGTGAAAGAGGAAAAGAGAAAAGGATAGGAGAGGAGGGAGGAGGATGAAAGGGGAGAGAAGAAAGGTAATTGAGAATGTCCTCTCCTCACTCTTGCATCACGGTCTTTACCAACATCACCCCTGAGACCACCCACCTTTATAGAATCTTGATTCATCCATATCAGATGATGAAGATTAAAATAAGAGACAAACTTAATGTTAGTATGTATTCTATGGCAGCAGCTCCTAAAGAAGAAAATAAAAGTAAAATATTAATTCACCTCAAGAATAGGAATCTCGTGGCACAGGTTCAGCCTGGCCACCACCATCACCAGATATCCCCTGAGGTGCTGAGATCCTGGAGGTCATTAGTCTATGTCTCTGTATTGGACCTAGGAAATGGAATGCATCTGTAACAAGAAAATCACCAATCAAGAGATGATAAGAAGAAAAAAAAAAAAAAAAAGCAAAGAGAGAAAGAGAGATGATACTCCAAAGCTGGCATCAGTTTAGGTGCATTTTACATAATTGGAATTCTTACAGTGAAATTTCATTAAATACAGTAGTAATTACAGTGCTGTTGTTGACTATATCCAAAATTTTTAAAATCATAGAAACAGTTCAACAACTGACCATTCTTCTCTGAGTAAGAAAACAAAATAACTGTTATAATACAAGCTCCAAAGCCCACAATCCAAAGCCACAAGATCAAATTTCTAACCAACTTGTCCAAGCTCATTTATTATCATCATCATCGTCATCCTCTTGCTCATCACCATCACCATCATCATCATCATCATCATCATCATCGTCGTCGTCGTCGTCACCATCTTTATGTATTTGGTACAGGGTCTCACTACCCAGCTCAGACTCTGTAAGATCCTCCTGTTTTCAGCCTCCCCAAAGCTGAGATTACAGGAGTATGCTAACATGCTCGGGCTCAGGGTCTGGCTCAGTGTCCCTAGCTGGGGAGTAAGGGGGTCGCTGGCATGGCATGAGGTGCTGAGGATCAAACTCTTGTCCCTGCACATGCCTAAGCAGGTGATTAGTTCACTGAGCTATCTTGTCAGCCCTTTCAATTAATTTTTTATGGTATATGGTACTATAGATCTAACTAGGGGCCTTGCACTTGTCAGACAGACGCTTATGCTGCTAAGCTATCTTGCTAGACCCTATATTTTTACTTTTTAAAGATAATAAAGTAAAAAATTTAGAAATCATACAGAATTTCACTGAACGAAATTATAGAAACTCCACAATGGTTCTTCTATTGCATATTATTTTCAATTTAATTGCAAGATTACTTGATAGAAGTATGCAAAATTGGTAAAAAGCAATAAAAAGATAAAAGGGAGAGGATAGTAATAATTAACTACTTCTTTCAATAGACCAGCAAAAATCAACACAATTATGGAAGAACATATATATAATTATTTCCTTTCCTTTTGACTTTCTTTTCTCCTTTTCCTTATCCCAATTGTTTCTTCCCCCTTGAACAGTTTCTTTTCTTTTTGTAGTATCTATTGCACTTTTTAGATTTTATTTACTCTTTCAGGTTCTTACACTAGGGAAACAATATGCTTACATATGTAGGTTTGATTTATATCACTTTTGAGTATGATCTGTTGTTTCATCCATTTACCTATAAAACTCTTGAGTTTCTATTTCATAGCTGAATAATACCCCCATTGTATAAAAATAATACAGCTTTTTTATCTATTACTCATTGATGGGCATTTGGGTTGTTCCCAAGATTTAGCTATGACAAATTGCACTACTACAAACATGGGTGCACATGAATTTCTGTGGTATGATGTTTTCAGGTCTTCTGGAAAAATACCCAGGCAGGGAATAGCTGTGTTGAATAGGACCTCTAATGTATTGGTACAACCACTATGTAAATCTATTTATATTTTTTAAATCTCTTTTCACTCTAGATAAAATTCTAGACCATTGCACAAAAAATCACAAAATGCCTGTAGCTTTGTTAAATAAATGAAGAACATTTTACATATGATCATAAAGTGGACTCCTATCATTTAATCTCTAAACTATCCTCACTTGCTAACCAAACCAGAAAACAATACAACAAGCTCCTGCTCTTCCTCTCCTGGCTCACTCTTCCCAAGTATAGTGCCCAGAATCTCTATGCATCATCACTCCACAGTTAATACAAATGAATTTAAATGCACAAATTTATAAATTTACTCTTCTTAAAGCTCTTCTAAGATGTAACAGTACTCACTCAATGAAAAGACCATGGAGGAGTAATTTCGAACATCAATTAGGGGGGCCCGGTGGGATGGCTCAGTGGTCTAAAGCACCTGCTTGGGAAAGCTTGGGCAGCTTCAGGGACCGCAGTTCGATCCCCGGCACCACATGCTGCACCAGCCCTGCCTTCAGGGCGGGCTGAACTGGCCATAAAAATGAGTGAATAAACAAACAAAAGTTCTGAAACAAGAAAAAATAAATAAATAAAATTTAAAAAAAAACATCAATTAGGAAGGAAAAAGTTTAACCAGAAATCATCATGTGTCAGGTCTCTGTACTCTGCCTATATATTATTCTATTTATTCTTCTATCTATTATCTATTCTTTTGTCTATTCTTCTATATATTATCTCATTTAATTTTAATAATAATTTTGTTAAATATTTTTATAACTAAAATGAATTTTAAATACCATTAATATGCTTGGTTGCTTTTCAAGAATTTTATATCCATTAATGTTCCTATCAACACTATGTAGTTTTTTGTGTTTGTTTGTTTGTTTGTTTGTTTGTTTGTTGTGATACCAGGATTGAACTTAGACCCTTGCACTTGCCAGGCAAGCACTTATTCTACTAAGCTATTTCCCAAGATCCTCCTATCAACACTATGTAAGAAGTACATTTACCACCATTTAAGAGATTAGAAAACTGTGATAAAGAAATCAGATATTCCCCTAGACTCTAAAGCTCAAAAGGAACAGAGCCAGAACTCAAACACAGCCTTAGAAGTACATGACACATCTTTTTAGGATAGCAGTTTCCCAAATCTGCATGTTCTCATAAAGGAGGAAAGCCCAAAGTCATATCCTCTGTAAATATAAAAGCTGGTATTCAAATCTTGATATTTTCTTTCTAAAGTCCATTCTTCTCACAGTCACTTCAGTTCACGTGATCGATTAGAGCAGCACAGGTGTCCTTAATGGAAATTCTTGACTCACAGTACACATGTGTACGCTAAGGAAGGCCATCTTTGAAAACAGTTAACCAACTGAGCCTCCTAGACAGAGTAGACCGAGCTGTCCAAGTTCTTGCTTTGACTGCTGTCCGTGGTGCTGAATTCAAGGACCTTCACTAGCACGAAGAAAAATGGACAACTACACAATAAAAGGCCTTCGGTACTATCCTGAACCTGATAATTAAGAATTAAGGAAATATTTTCCAAAACTCCCTGCTTTAACCTAATAATCTCTCTTTTTAAAAAATCTACAAACTGGACAGGATAAAACAAATGAAGTTCATAGTATCTTGTCAATTTATAATACCAAAGATTCTGCTATCTGGGAATAAGTCAGTGAAAAGGAAGCAGGAAAAAGAACATTCCATAAACACTGACCAAGTTCAAATAAAAGGAGTCTGAGACTACAGGCCTGCAAGTGTGCTTAGAGCCACAGCACTAGGCCGGTGGAAAATGCTGGGGATTATGCTGGGAACAAACACTGGAGACAGAGTATGTCTTTATATCTGGCATGGAATTGATTTTCAAGCCATAAAAATGTTAGTTAAGGAAACACTGACATGAACTAGGGCAGGGTGGGGAGAAAAGACATTGGAAAATAGCAAGCACAATTGCAGGCTTATGAGAAATGGAATTAAAGTTAAGAGAAGGAAGGCAATCTATTGTTGTCTAGAAACTGGCAACAGCACAGCCACTGTATCACCGTAGTAGCAATGACCTGCTGTGCTCATTTGTCTCTGAGCTGTCTGACGTAGGAGCTGGGTGATTTATCTACTTTCTACAGCTTCAGCAGGGCCAAGCCAGGAGGATAACTTGAAGAAAGGGCTACGGTGGGGGCGGTGACACTCAAACACAATGCCAGTGAACTCGACATGTCTTTTGTATTAGAGGCTATGCTCATAAACCAACCTATATCATGCATTTATTTTACACCTACTATTATCAAATCTCTATTCTAGTGAGCTGCTGGTCAAAGATTGAAAAGAGCAGAGCCATTGATCTTGAAGAATTTACATCTAATAACAAAATTAAGCATGGGGAAAACAGATGGACAATATAACTTGGACCATGGCTAGAGACAAGTGCTATCAGAACACATAGGAAGATTGTTACTTTGCACTGTCGAAGAATGGTTGTGAGACAAGACAGAACCTCAACCAGAATTATATAACAAGCAGGATTTTCATAGAGAATAAAACAAGTGAACGTTATTAGATGATGAAGAAATCAATGAAGCCTGAGAGGAAAGAGTGAATGAGTTATATATTGATGAGAGCAGCATTGCCTCTCCAAAGCTAACTCCTTACTTAGAACTTAGATTCAAGGAAGACAGTTCCCCAAATTCCCGTATTAAAGAAAAGAGTGGAATCTTCAGAAAACTTTCAGGATTCTGTATATGGGCCCTTGGATGGACCACTTTTGACCAAAAAAAAAAAAAAAAAAAAAACTTAAATGACTTTCAATATCCAATTAAATTTGTAAATTTCTGGCCACAGTGGGGGAAATATACATCCATATCAAGCACTCTCTCCTGTCTTTATGCAAACTTAACTAAGAGTGCACATATTGAGCTGAGCTTGTTCTGATGCTGGTAACTAAACAAAGCAGGCATGCAGGCCAATTCTTGAAAAGAAAAAGCAATTCGTATGGATTCTTAGAAGTTAAAAGGAAGAGCATGTTGTTGACCTTCCCAGGATTCACTGACCTTGCCGCACCCTTAACCTTCTAACTCTCCACATCCCATTCTCCTCAGATGAGCTCCCTCATAGAGCAGCTATTACCACATAGCAAATTACAAAATGAAAAAAAGATTAAGGGAAAGCCAACAAAAGGAAAAGGCATTCTGTTTCTAATTCTAGACATGTTTCCATAAAAATATATCTAATTTTTAATCCTAGTTCATTGGAGGTCTTCAGGGAAGAAAGTTAAAATAAAAATAAAGATGGTCTGTCTCAGAGTTGGGAATGGATGTCAAAACACTGATTTTGCATTGCACCAAAATGACACTGGTTATATGGGGGACAAGGGGTATCAGACTCCTTAATGTAGCAAACTTCTCTGCTACCATGACCCAGTCTTACTATGGCCCAGTCCACCCTGAGAAAGGCCAAAGAGCAGCATGTCTTCAGGCAAATCAAAAGTTTTCTAGTAACTTGGTATTATTCAATTAAAGAAAATTTTGGACACCAGATACAAAGTTTGCTTAAAGAAGAGAGTATATGCAGACAGATTAGAACCTAATACCTAGCCAAACCACACCACTGAGAACACGTTGAGAACTATGCCTGTGGTCTCATAACTGCCAACTGCTGAGGCATCTGTGTATATAAACCACTCATATGTGTCATCACCTGTAATGCTTCAAATCTAAGACTTCCTGATCACTTGAATTTTGCCAGCAGTACTGTTCTCATTCTCCTTCTTGGTCTTCTTTGGAGGTCATGCCTCTTCCTCTTCCTTCCTGAAACCCTGAGTATAGCTCTCCCTTTACTCCTTTCCCATATTGGACTGAGTCCTGAGAATAAAGAGGCAAAGAGATTGCATTTAATTTCAACATTCCCTAGTGACTAGCCTGCCAATGTTAGGCAGTGTGCCTAAGTACTCTCAGGCTGTTATCTTACCAATAAAACACAAGTGATAAAACTTTCTTAGATTACATCAGCATACTTAAAAATCACATGTGATAACATAAGGAAGACTGAAGATTCTAAGGCTGGGCTCGGGGTCAGATCATCTCTAAGGTAAAGTGGGTGAATGAAGCTTTCCCATATGAGCTGTATGCCATCAGGGCCCTTGCTTCAATCCTCTTCTTGTTGACTTACCTCCAACCCAACCATTACATGGTCTCCCTCTCTACATACACTTAATTCCCACATTGTCACTGTAGGACAACCACGAGAAATTCTTCTGTTTAGGACATGGGTTAGATAGAGCCCTGGGTTGAATGCTGGTAAGCTGGGATAGCCAAAACATACTATTATGCTCTGAAGAAACATCCCAGTATTATATTAAAATGTGAAGACTACAGAGCTGTGTTTTCTGAGTTCAAATCCTACCTTCACTTACGTTATCTGCTGTTTGTCCTTAAGTAAAATATTTTGACCCTCCTATACTCTAAATTGCTCAATTATGAAATAAGGACTTTAATAACAGTATCTCCTCTGGAGTTCTTGTGACTTTTTTATAGGAAGTGGAACATATTAATTATCTGAGACATGATAAATGTACAATAAATATTTTGTCTTAATCTGCATAGTATAAGCAATAACAAAAATTCAATAACAAGAACTCAACAAATGCTAAAGAATGAATTGGGAATTTATTTACCTCGGGAAGGAGGTGGTACAGAGAGAATGTTGTCTAATATTTTAGATTCTAATATGAAATATAATAAAATAAATAACAATGGTAATTCTATGGTAAAAAAAAAATAAAGATATTGTGTAGGAACATAGAAAGGGCATAAGTGGTAAGAGATGAGAAAAGGTAGTGAGATATAATGGGTTGAGTTTTTTTCACCACCAAAAACCCAAATTCACACACTGAAGTCTCCACTCCCAGGATATCAGTACATGACTTCATTGGACACATGATCTTAAAGAGGCAAGAAGTTGAAATAACAGCACACAAATAGGCCCTAGTCTAAAATAACTAGTGTACATATCCAAAGAGATCAAGACAGAGACACCCAAAGGGAAGCTGAGTGACGTGCACAAGTCAGAAGAAAGCAACCCTGCCAACACCCCAGAGTCAGACCTCTGGGCAATGGAGCATCTGCAGTTCAGACCACCTGCCCTGTGGCTTTTGTTAAGGAGGCCAGTGGGCCACTACAGGGAGTGAGACCACAGAAGGCTTTAGAGAAATGCAAGAATGCAACTGAGACTCTAATGTGAGACGCTCTCAGGCAAGCATAGAAGGCAGAGGCCAAACAAGCAAGAGCCAGGCCAGTACCTGGTGAAACCTTTCAACTGCGTGTATCCTGAAATCTTTGGGAGAACATTTATATCCATGTTAACTTCTGTTGTCCTCCCAGCAGCCTCGAGCGGATGGGACCCATCTGCTTCATAATGATCCCTGTTTTAGAAAGATCAAAACCAAGTCCCAGAGAGAAATACATGAAAAGGGCTGGCAAGGAGCTGAACTTGTCTTAATCAAACTACATTAGTGCCAGGGTGAAGATCTTAGTGGAGGAACAACAAAGCCATCTCTTTGTATTTGGTGAACATAGTTTAGTTTTATTGATGTCACAAGGCAGAAAAGAAAATAAATTCCCAGTATAATCTTACAACACAAGAAAACAGTTTATCCATACAAGAACACCAGTTGGAGGCACATAACAAGTATCCAATTTGAAAAACACAGAAAGAAGGGTTGTATAGGAGCTGACAGATGAGTTGGGAGGAGATAAAGATGGAAATTAGACATGACAGACATTTTGGAGGGGTTGAGGATGGTGGTTGAACTTAGTGAAATTTCCTTCCCTTTAAGGAAGGACAGCGGTGAATGGTGAAGGAAAATGTATCAGTCCTCAAACAACTTCAGTCGTGATTTAATCCTCACACACCCCACAAGCAGCATATCTTCCAGAAGGATAAGGAAGATAAGCCCAGCTGAGCTGTCTGAAAGGAGCCTGCACTGGAAAAGGGCTTCCAACATCTCACTTGGAGACTTACGACAGGTGTTTAGCTGCTATGACACACTTGTGATGGGACAGTAGGTGACTTAGCTAAGTCAGCACAAATTTCCTATCTATAAGATTGGGCTTCACTTTAATGTAAGAGTCAAAGTTCAAAGAGTTAGAGGTAAAGAATTGTTAGTGGCACAGAAAAGGTGCAAGATAAGCAACAGACGCTTAGCTAGTATTTTAGAGGGGGGAAATCAGAGCCACTGTTCATCTGGACACGACAGAATAGCTCAGACATATAGAGCTCCCTTCTCATTCTGAACTTGACATTGCACAAATGCATCAGCTGGATACATCCACAGCCCTGAGCCCCCCTGGGAAGACAAGGACAGCTGATGGTACTCAGAATCACCTTCTTGTTTCTGAGATGAGGTAGCTAAAGTCCAAAGAACCAAGTGATGTCAAGTAAGTATGTTTAAGCCTGTCACACAAAGTTCCTAATAAGGTTTCCAGAGATTCATTTGGAGACAGGAGGTGCCTGACTCGCATGCCCTGCCCTTGCACACAACCATGAATGTGATGGACAATTGGCCTCAGATTCTTCACAGAGCATGAAAACACGACTGTTCCTCTGGTGAAAGATGGGGACCAAAAATAACGATTACATGATCTTCACCAAAACAAGAGCAGAAAAAGATAAAAGGCAGTGCCTGAGACATGTTATTTTGCGAGCCTATCAGGGTAAACACTAGAATCACCTGGAGTTCCTGTCAGTGGGCTGCTTATAACTATAGACATGGAGGGCTGTGGAATGCCATGGTATGTGAAATGTCTCCAAGCCAAAGGGCATCCAGTTCTGAGCAAATTCCAAGTGAACTAGTGGTCAAATCAGCCTAGATTTCAAAGGAGAGCTTCTGGGAATGTAACCTTGTTACATGAAGGCATGGGACAGGCAGCAGAGGACAACCTGTCAAATACAGAAGAAAATTTCCCCTCACTGTGGTGTCTGGGCCCCATATCCCCATCATTTTTCTGATCTCACATACAGTTTCTTGCACTGTTTTGAGGTCCTTCTGTTTTAACAATTGCTTAGGTGGCCATGTCCCTGTGCATTGAGGTCTTCAAGGAAGCAGAGAGTCATTGTCCAATTTCTTATGTTCTCTACTTCTCCACATCCCTGTCCAGGAATAGCTTCAACCCAGACACAGTACTAGCAATTGTGGTGAGTGATAAAACAGGGTCACTCTTGTTCCATCCTCAGAACACAGGGAACCTCAGGACAAAGCTTTCACTGGGGACGCGGGTCAAGGCAACCACAGTGTACCACTGTTGTCACAGAGTTCACTCTTGTGCATCACATTTCTTTGTACGGGACTAGTTCGTAAAGTTCACTGAAATGGTACGCCATTTGCTTTCTAAAATATGAAATGTCCGTGATGATTGAAAACCATGGAAAATAGAAAGGGAGAGTTACTTTTAGTCAGGACTGGGTATTGATGGTGAAAATAATGAATGTAAAAATGCATCAGCACTCTGTAAATTTTATTTCTTATTTCACAGTGACATTGGTGAATGAACAAAACTTTGTGAGAGCGAGTTAAAGATGTTTTTCACAAAGCAGAACTTCCCCTTGCCATAGGCAGAACCTTGAAACCTTAGGGTCATGCCCTAAGACACAGAGCCAGGCTCCAAAGGCTGACATAAGATGAGGCCCAGCTGCTGTTCATAAACTGCCAGATTATAAACCATGTTGCTGTAAACATGGATACGCATATACTCCTGTGGTGTGGTGTTTTCAGTTCTTCCAGGAAGATTTCCAGGTGATCACAGGGAAGAACTCAAGACTTGAGAATGTCCTGTTGTACACCCCTAGGCAGTTGTAGAGGCAAACATAAAGCAAACCATCTGTCTAACTCTCCTAGAAGAGATTATCTTCGCTAGATAAGCTCCTTCTCCAAGCTCTATCCACACAGCCATATTCAATGCATCTTTGAAAAACATAGGTCACTTCTCATCCACCCTGATTATTCACCCAAAGTGACTAGGGGACAATCAAAACCATGAGTTTTAAATGTAAATATAAAATTAGTATATAGGACTGGGAAGATAGTTCAGCAGTTTGAAGCAAGCATAAGGACCTCAGATTGATCCCCAGTAGCTCAGGCCACACTAGCCCTGACCCTGGGCACACTGTGCCAGCTGAAAACCGGGCACAGAGGCGCTAGCCTATAACTGTAGTACTGGGGAGGCTGAGACAGGAGGATCACTATGATCTATGTAGCAAGACCCTGCAACTAATTAGTTGGTTAATTAATGATTTAAAATTAAATTAGCATTTATCAATCAACTATGAAATTAATACATATTCATTGTAAAAAATACCTACAAAGATATAAAGATTCCCACAAGGTCTGATTTGCCTTCTGAAAGAATGTGGATGGTTGAATATTTCTGGAAATCAAGCTTTATTGATAACTTTGTTTTTTTAAATTAAGAAAAAAATTCCTTTTCATAGCCTTTGATACTGTTTCAATTTGTAAAATTGCCTTTCAAAACCTAACAAATAAATAAAACAATTAACTGACTCATTTTCATTTATTTTAAAATAATTTTCAAAAACTTATAAGCTTCTCAAAGTAATTTTCTAACGTAATCTAAAAACAAAGAGCTTACTCTATCTTCTTCATCATGACTCCACTGACTTGTGTTTCAAATCTTTCACTTGTTTGTTTCCAAATATCAATCTTATAAGCATTTAATTTTGAAGGAATTGTTGTAAACTTTTGTCTTAATTTCAAATTTTAATTGTTTCCTGCTCGTACACTATATAAGAAAGCATTTCACTTTTGCATATTAACCTTATTTCCTCTGATTTTACCATATGCACATCTTAGCTCCAGAAGATTTTTGTTTTAGCTTGGCTTTGTTTTCAGTTCTTTAGAACGTTCTACTTAGATAATCATGTCATCTGTGAACAAACTCAGTTTTATTTCTTCATTGCCAGTCTGTATAGATTTATTTCTCTTTCAGCTTTTACAGTATTAAGCATGATTCCAATATGAAGTTAAATAAGATGACACAACAGGACCTACCTGACTTAGTCTCAACCTGGGGGAAGGGGGAGAGTCTCCTGCCTTTTGCCACCAAGTATAATGTCAGTGCTAAGTTTTATGTAGACATTGCTTATTAAGTTGAGGAAGATGACATAACTAAAAATTGTTATGTCTATTCATATATATGTCTATTCATATATATATATATATATATTACTATTCATATTCATATATATATGACTAAAGTGTTTATCAATTTTAATTTACATTTTCAGACAGCCAGACTTTGGGTTCATTGTTTTTCTCTATTGTTTTCCTGTCTTCTATTTCACTGATTTTGTTCTAATTTTTGATTATTGTTTCCTGCTCACTTTAACTTTCAATTGCTCTTCTTTTTCTATTTTTAAACAATGAAGAGACAGCCAGTAAAAAAGTTAGGAAACATGGCAGGGAAAAAAAAACATGCACTTATATACACAGGATGGCTAAGACAATTGCCCCAAATGTCCAAATGGTTTTACTGTACCAACTTATATGATTATATGATTATTTTTTCTTTATTTCTTAATGTAGTTGACCACAGTCATTGCTCTCCCAATGCTAATGAAGTATTACACATATGAAATAAATCTCAGTTGTGGTGCTTAATTTTTTCCTATGCAACAGTGGATTCAATTTATTCATATTTGGTTAAGAATTTTGCCTTTATGTTGATGAGAAATATTTACCTGTGGTTTTCCTGTTATAATGTCTTCATCTAATTTTGGTATTCGGGTAATACTGTCCTCAAAAATAAATCAGCGGAAACCAGTTCGTTTTTCTAGAATATAGAAAATTAATAGAACTTCAATCTTTAATGTTTGGCAAAATTCACTAGTGAAACCATTTGGTCTAGATGCCTTCTTTAGATTTTGGAAAGATTATTACTTTAGTTTATCTAATAGAGAATTATTTGTATTATCTATTTATATTTGTGACAACTTGATATTTTGTCATTTAAAGAATTAATCTATTTAAGTTATTAAATTTGTGAGCACAGTGTTACACATATCATCATTTTATTATCATTATTTATAGAATCACTAGTAATGGTCTCCTTTATTTCTGCTGCTGGAAACTTGTGCTTTCATATATATTTGAGAATATATATGTCTATTCATATATATATGACTATTCATATTCATATATATATATGACTAAAATGTTTATCAATTTTAATTTACATTTTCAGACAGCCAGACTTTGGGTTCATTGTTTTTCTCTATTGTTTTCCTGTCTTCTATTGCACTGATTTTGTTCTAATTTTTGATTATTGTTTCCTGCTCACTTTAACTTTCAATTGCTCTTCTTTTTCTATTTTTAAACGATGAAGAGACAGCCAGCAGAAAAGTTAGGAAACATGGCAGGGGAAAAAACATGCACTTATATACACAGGATGGCTAAGACAATTGCCCCAAGAGTCTCCAATGGGTTTTTGAAACTCGCAGTTAATTGGTAGAATTCTCATCCTGACTAACTATATATGCTAATATCTATGAAGTAAGCAACTACACTGAGGATTGCATTGTTCAATACTAAAACCATGCTTGGAATGTCTGTCATTCTGGTCTTCCAGATGCATGCTGCTTTAATATCATATCAATGATTGCTATACTCTGTCTCAAGTAAATGTTTGTTTAAAAATAGTAACAATAATAAAACAGAATAAGAGACAGAAACAAAGAAATTATACTATAATGCTACTGTGATAAAATCAACATGGTACTGGCAAAAAAAAAAAAAGCAACCTCTACGATCAATGGAACAGGTTAGAAGATGCAAATAAAATTACAAACACACTTAACCATCTTATCTTTGACAAAGGAGTGAACATATTCACTGGAAGAAAGGTAGCCTCTTTAACAAATGGTGCTGGAAACACTGGCTCTTCATGTGCTCAAAACTAAAACTAGACCTGAGTCTACCACCATGCATTAAACTAAAGTCAAAATGAATTAATGATCTAAACATTAAAACAGAAACACTAAATCTCCCGGGAGAGTAAGTGGGTGGAAATCTTGAAGATGTAGGGTAGGCAGACAGTTCACGGAAAAAAAAAAAAAAAAAAAAAAAAAAACTTCACAGGAAATATTTATCTAAGATATAGAACTAGGTTATTTATTTAAGTTTTTTATTCCTTTGTAAAACAATGTGAGAAACTTCCACCTAGTCATTTCTTTCACTGTATCCTACACATTTTTGTATATTATCATTTAGTTGAAAACAGTTTTTAATTTCTCTTGAGATTTTTTTCTTTTGTCCATATTATTTGGAAGTGTTTTGTTTAAGTTTTAGATATTTAAATGTTTCCCAGCTGTTTTTCTATTATTGATTTCTTGTTCAATTTCATACTGATCAGAACACATACTCAGTGTGAATTTAGTGTCTTTAAATTTGTTAATATATGTTATATGTCCCTGAATTCAGTCTGCTTGGTGACTGTCTTCTAGGCACTTGAGAAAAACATGTACAGGTTCTTATTGAATAGACTCTTCTATAAATGTCAGTTCGAGCAAGTTGACTGATATTGCTGCCCAGGTCAACTATATGCTTACTAATTTTCAGCCTGCTTGACCTCTCAATTATCAAAAAAGGAGTTATAAATTCTCCAGTTGTACTAATGGGTTTATCCATTACTCTGCAAAGTTCCATAAGTTCTTCCGATGCATGTTGGTACATTATTATAAAGGATTTTTGTGATTTTTTCCACTTTGAATTTTATTAGTGCCTGTTTTTAGTACATAATGATCAAATTCCTTGTGAGTTGAGACATACAGAAAACACATTAAAAAACTTTTAAAATTTCCTTCCCCTTCCTTTCTCCCTACTTCCCTCTATATTTTGATTTCACTTCCACACGCAAAAGCTGCATCTTCCTGTGCTCTTTATTCATATTTTGAGTTGCTCGTGTAAGAGAAATCACGTGATTTTTACAGCCTTTGCATCTGATTTACTTTACTGAACATTGTGGTATCAAAGTGCATCCATTTTCCTTCAAATAACTCACAGAATTAACCTCTTTGTCATTACAACATGTCCCTTGCCACATGTGTATATTTTCTCCATTCCATCTGTTTTTTAACATGGCTAAGTCATTACATTTAAAGTGGCTCTCTACAGACAAAATATAGTCATGTCTGGTGTTTTTATTTATCTGACAAGCTGTCTCTTAGTACATTTGGCCATCGACATTTCAAGTGATTATTAATGTAATTGGATTCATAGCTACCATGTTTACATTTCTATTGATTGAGCTTGTCTTATTTCTTCCCTACTTTGTCTTACTGTCCCATCCTTTTGGGTTGGCTAATTTTAATTCAGCTTGTTGCATGATTCAGTTGTGTCCCCTTTTTAGAATATCAATTATTATTTAAAAATTCATGGCTGCCCTAAAGTTCAGGCTGTATGCTTATAATTAATCTAAGGCCACCTTCAAGTAGCAGTATACAGCTTCACATTTAGCGAAGGTACTTTATAACAATTTCATCTCTCTCTCTCTTCTGATATTACTTTTGCTCACTTTGATTCATCTATAAAATGTAACCATCTAATAAAACTGTGCTATTATTATTTCGACATATTTATCTTTTAGGTCAGTTAAGAATAAAAGACATAAAGAATTTTATAATTTTCTGGCCTATATAATTTTCTTATTCTGAACAATGTTGTATATTTTTTTGTCAGGGAGATCTGTGAATGTTAAATTCCCTTGTTTTTTGTTGGTCTGAGAAAATTTTTATTTCTCTATTATTTTAAAATAATCAATTTTTTGAAATATAGAAGTATAAGTTGTTGGGGTTTCTTTAAATGACTCCTCTCTCTCTCTCTCTCTCCTTGTTTCCATGTTTTCTGACATTCTTTTATAAGTAAGTGGTTTATTTCTTTGACTTCTATCAAAATTTCCCCATCTTTGCTTTTCACATAGCTTGAATACCAGCTTATGTGTCAGTGTTTAATTATTTATGCTGCCTGATGGTCCCTGGGCTTTCTGGATGGCATGGCTTAGCATTTACTGTTAATTTTGAAAAATTCTTTGCCACTTTTACTTCAAATATTTTTTTCAGTTCTAGTCCCTCTCCCTTCGTTTACTGGAGTTCCACTTAACTCCATGTTGACACTTCAGAATGTGTCCATGGAGTTAGGACAGCTGCTCTGGATATAGTTTTGTTATAGTTGTTGTCATTTCATTCTTTCATCTCTTTGCATTTTCCCTGGGAAAATTCCTATTGATATATTTTCAAACTTGTTGATTCTTCCTTTGGTTGTGTCCAGTCTATTATTTAAAAACAATCATTCTTTCTGTTAAAGTTTTTCTTATTTACATCATTTTCTTTTGGCTCTCGATTGGAGTTCCCATCCCTCTGTTCACATTACCAATCTGTGTTTGCACATTGTTTGACACTGTCTTACATAGTTCTGATGCCAACTTTGTCTCTTTTGACTTTTTCCTTGTTTTTCAGCCTCACTTATATTTTGTGCCAGGCATGATGTATATAGCAACAGGAACTGCAGTAAATTAGCCTTTAGTTTGAGGCATCATATTAATTTGGCCCCAGAGTTTAATGTTTGATGTATCTCTAGATAACAAAAACTTCAGATTCCTCTGGTGTCCTTGCTTTTGTCTCCTCTGTGATCTTAAGTCATCTTTGTAGGAGTTCCCATTTTTCTTTTTCAGCTATGTTCCAATGTTATTATTAGCTGGGAGCCCTGTTGGTATAATTACAACATGTGAGGGAAAGGTAGCGTTCCATAATCTTACGATTAAAGCTCAGTTTTTAGTAAGTCCGATTCCCTGGGTTGTGACATTCACAACTGTTCTTAACTTTTTTTATTTTTCCATCTTAAGCAAAATAAAAATAGTTAGAAAGTCTAGAGAGGGAGGCAGATAAATCACCCTGGGGCAACAAATCACCACCTAAGTCTTTGCCCCTAGAAAGTGGGTGCATTTATATGGTGAATACTTTAGGTTTAGTTCATACTGGTGACTTTTTAACTCCAGCTACCAGAACCAGGAGGAAATTTTTTTAGTTCTTCACTATGGGAGCTAGAATAGTTGACAGAAGTTAAACCTTCAAAGTAACAGGGTAACCCTGGGACTACAGGCCCCTGTAATTTTTAATTTGTATGTTAGTCCATAAGAAGTCTCAAAAAATAGTCAAAATTGCCACTTAAGCAAACTCCTCTGTAAGTAAGCAGATTTCAGCTGGGTTTAGTAATCACCTGTGTGTCTCTCTAGATTTCAAAGTAGTTGTTTGCTCTGTAACTTCATTCTTTGATGAGTCCAGGAAAAAAATGCTGCCTTTCAGCTTGTTTAGGCTTCTACTTGTTTTATTTTACTAATTTCAATGAGAAAGAAATACCAATAAGACAGTTTCAAAACACGTCAATAGGACAGCCACAACAATCAATACGATTCATACTGCTGTCTTCATAGTAGTTTTTCAGAGAATAAGATGCAGACATAAATTTTCTAAGTCATATTGGTACAAATATTTCTTCTCATTGAACTAAGAGAAAGTAGTTGTATGTATAGTTCAATATTCCATAATAGTAATGGGTTATGAGCAGAACTGGCAATGTCCCAAACTGTTGGCTTGAGCCTTTTACAGATTAGCATGCTAATCTGGCTTTAATTTGTATGCTTCATGGTTAAACTTTTCTGCTGGGTGGTTAAGGCCAAGTTAAAGTAAGAGAATAAGAAAACTTCTTCCTTTATTGATGTGTGGCGACTTTCAAGCTTTCTATCAGTTGGACTGGAACTGATAGATAATCCTTTGGCTTATATTTCAATAGTCTCATCTGCTAAACGGAAAAGACTCTAGTTCAAGGTCCATAAAAGCAGTAGCATCATATAGGGAAGAGATTTTTGTCTTGCTTTTCTATTTTTTAAAGAAAATAGAATAAAACATTAGAAATGATATGGTACTTCAATAAACAAAATGATAGGAATTCAGTAATGATTATCATACTACATGTTGTTCTCTTCAAATTAATTGTTCAGATCACCAGATGTAGGACTCTCCAGTGGCACAATCGCTTAGCACGTGGTACTCATAGAGCAGATTACCAGATGTGAGCATGCAAAATTGGTTAAAAAAAAAAATTAAATTTAAGCATTAACTGTTCCTTTCAATAGACCAGTAGAAATCAGCAGTACAATTATCCAAGATATTCTGTGTGTATACATGTATCTTTCTCTTCCATCTTTTTCATTTCCCTCATCTGAGTTTGTTCTTTCCCTCTGAACAGTTTCTTTCCTTTTCACAGTATCTATTGTACCTTTCAGATTTTATATACTATTTCAAGTTCTTACATTAGGGAGACAGTATAATGTTTACACGTCTGGGTCTGATTTATTTTACTTGTGAGTATGTTCTCTAGTTGCACCTATTTACCTATAAAAGCCTCAAGTTTATCTTTGTTTAGAGGATCATCAGCCAGAACATTTTGTGTGATCTATTAGTGATTTCATTTCATCCAAGCTGATAATTTTTTATTCTACTTATTCATATTCCTAAAAATTTAGATGTCTTTGTCCATGAGAATTTCTGGATCAAACTGTAACTGTGATAGATTATGGATTCCCTTAGGTGCTTAGCATTTTTACCTATCCTACCCTCCCACTGACAAGAACCTACTTGAAATGCAGTCAGGTTCCTTTTAGGAATAAGTAGTACTCAACGATCAGATGGGTCATAGGACATGAGGTTAAAAATATGAGTGTCAGGGACAGCAAAGGCAAGGGAAACCGCAATGTCTAGCTCGGAACTGAGGCAGGGGATGGGATGAAGACAGTGAGTGTTGAAAAGCCTGAGATCTTCAGCATCTAGGATCACTCCTCTTCCCTTCATCTCTGGATAGCTTCTAGCTTCTTTCCCTCACCTGAAAATTATACTGTTCTGCCTGGAATTGCAAAATCTCTACTATATAAGGAATAAGAAAACTAGTCACTCATCTAAGACATTATAAAGATAGTATCTAGCTCTACCCCCAGCTGCATTTTACATCATTTTAAGCTCACTGTATACAATTTCACATTCTCAAAGAATTGGAGAATTTTCCAATTAAACATCACCTGAAATTTTTATTAAATTGGATAGCTTTCTCCCTACCCAACCATAGGCTGTGAATACACAGCCATATGCACCCCACTTTGCTGGGCTCACTCAGCCACTAACACCTCACATGAGAAGGCTTCACACAGCCAAGCCACCCCACCTCTGAAATAGATGATGTGAGCCCTGTGCCAAATGGGTGAGTAAAGTTCAAAGCCTTATGCTATCTTTTAAAATTCAGCCAATTCCTGTGCACAAGAAAAAAATCAATTGTTGGACCAGCTTTACTCTTGAAAAAAAAAATCAATCATGGTTCTTGCCAATGATCCCATTACCCTCTGGGTGCCAGGGTCCCTCCTTCACATCCTCCACTGCATGTTGACATTCACTATATTGAACTGCATCTCCATAAGACTTCCGCCTTGGTTCAAGATTAAACCATCTTCTGCACTCCCCTCTCTGCTTAGCATCCTTAGATCCCTATTAGTTTTCTCCAAAATAACTGTAAGTGTGCGAACTAATTAGCTTAGAGAGCACAAGCTCCCTTAATGCCTTCGGAATCCTGCCATCTAATACTGATTTCTCTAGGTTCTGAGCTGCAAAATAGCCCTTCACTTGGTTTTGGTTTAATTATTCTTCAAGGTCATCCTTGTGCCACCCTTGCCCGTGTTTCTTTTCTTCTCTGCTTCTGTTTTAAGAGGATTCTTAAATAGGTTCAGCAGCTCAGCCGTTTTTGAGTCATTACTAGCTTCAATCCCCTTTTGCACTTATTACTTGGCCTATTTTTTTTCTCCAGCCTTGCCTCTGTCTCGGCTACGTTTGCAACCCCTTTGCCAGGCTGAAATTGTTCTGTGTTTTGGAGGCCTGAATCTTTTCGCTGCAGTTAGAGCTCATCAGGCATGGGCTTGACTGGGAGCTGGACCTTCTCTTCTGCACTGACTGCACGGGAATGCCTTTGCCTTCAGCTTCCAGTTGCTTCTTTAGGAGCCAAATGATTTCCTTAATCTTCAGGCTGCTCACCAGATAGGCAGGAACTCAAAGAGATGGCTCCACCGCCACTCTCCACTGTTTTATTTCTATGTTTAACTTTGGCAAAAAACAAAATCCCTAGGTGAGAATGATAAAACAAGTGTAACTATTTTCATGATAGCGCCACCTTCCGCTGTAGAGCACTGGAGGCCTTTGAAGCCCATTCTATAAATCATATAATTCAGAAAACAGCACATTGCAGACATTTTTAATTTTCTTCCAACTATTATTCTAATTATTTTTATTTTCTTCCAAATTGCTTTTGTAATTTCTCTTTCCTATTCAGTTTACACTATAAAGGACAAGAATAAAGAATTAGTGAAAGACCTTTAGATATGGGCCCAGTTCTGGGGATGTTGAACTATGTGAAATAACAGAAAGCTCACGACATCAAAACTAGGGGTCACATCTGACAAGAAAATCAGAACTGTCATCAGCAAACTTCACATGTTAAACACAACAGAAGCTGGGCCCATTAAAACTTAGAGGGGTCTGGTGAGATAGTTCAGCAGTCTAAGCCCCTGCCTGGCAAATGCAAGGACCTAAGCTCAATCTCCAGTACCACATGCCACACCAGCCCTGGAACCGCATGGCCATTAAAACCAGGAGTGGTGGTGCATGCATGTAATCCCAGCACTGGGGAGGCTGAGGCAGGAGGATCACTACAAGTCCAAGCTGCATAGCGACACCCTGTACCAAATAAATAAATACTTTTAAGAAAAGCTCATAGGTATACAAAAGACCCAAACATTTCTCAGTAATTTCAGCAACACACTCAAGGCAGCCCTTCAATCCAGAAAAAAAAAAAAAAAAAAAGTCAGAAAAGAAACAAATGTTTAGAAGTCTCAGTAGGGTAAATCAGGCAAAAGACTCAGACATCCTGAGTTCAAATTCACCTTCACTACTAATTAACTATGTGACCTGAGAAAAGTGATAAAACCAACCTATCTCTCAATTTCCTCATCTGTTTAATGAGAAAAACAAAAGGTGCTTGCTACACAGAGTTGTCATAAAAATTAAATGAGTTACTCCTAGTAAGATGCTTGCAATAGTGTCTGACACTTCTGCTACATAAGTAGTAACTGTTGGTATTGTTATTTGTGCCATCATCTAAAATGTCAGGATTTTTTGTGAGTTTCTGGACATATCAAAGAAAGCCCATGAACCTATGGCAAGCATGTAAATGGAAATGAATATCTGAGGCTCAAATTTGGTGACCTAAAGCTTCTACCGGGCAAATATTGGTAGCTAATTCTGGCAGATGAATACGGTTCTAGAAGATGGAGCATTTTTCGGTCCTTGATTTACACACACTGTTTTATATACAGGTTTGTCAGATCTAAGCTACGGTAGCAATCAATGCCAAGAACCAGTGTCTTCAATAGCATAATGTCGAAGAGTAATAAAGATCATGTTTATCAGTGTTCATATGAGACACACTATGTACCATAGCCCAAAGGCAGAAGAAAAGTCTATGACTGAGGATATAGTTCAGTTCTAGAACCCTTGTGTAGGGTATGAAAGGTCCAGAGTTTGATCCCCAGTACCATCAATAAGAAAGCATATTTATAAACTCTTCAGTAAAAATAAAAATTTTATAGTCACATTTTCCTTCTCCCTTCCTTCTTTCCTTCCTTCTTTCCTTCTTCCTTCCTTCTTTCCTTCCTTTCTGTACTTTGAGTCAAATTCAGGACCTTGGACTTTCCAGGCAAGCACTGTGTTGCTGAGCCACATCTCCAACCCATCACATCTATTCTTGATGATTAATTTCTGCATGGTCTTCTTTTAATCGCATTGTGTATTACAGGTGCTCCTGTCCTTCATGGGATGAAGTGAGAGCTAGAATTTAGCTGTTAGACAAGAGCAAATGTTGTTCTGGTTTTTAAGCAGTTATGCCTAAATTTTTAGATGTAAACGTTGTCTGAGGAAAGAAGCACAGGATCAGTGATGCGATGATAATATGGAGGATCCAATATTTGGCTTTCAAATTCCCCACCCTTCCTTTCAGCCTCGTTAGAAAAGGAGTTGGAAGCCACATTCCGAGAAATGTTATATTTATCAAAAATGATGAATTTGGCAGAGCCTGAGGGACTCATCTGCTCTTGCTTTAGCAGCAAAGACTCAGAAAATGGGCAACTGCTTCCCCAACATGAAAAAAGCATCCTAGATGAATGATTGAAAACAATGATTGATTGAAAACAATGAGGCTACCCTACCAAAGGTGAGAACTCAGGGAGATCATTCATGTACAGAGATAATCCAAGGGTGGCTAAGCAAAGCAAGCTGACGAGGACAATGAAAAGAATTGAGTAGATACTACTCTCTACAAATACAGAGTGTGGCACATCATGAAATTATTACTTTCTTCCATCACTTAGAAGTCTGAGATAAAACTGCTCATCTTGGAATTCTGCTGGTCTACAAATCCATCTCTTCATCCTTGGTTTTAGTTCTATTTTTCTAAGGCTCAAGAAAACCTACTATTGCTTTAAATAGAAAAAAAAAATGATTCTTTCAAACTATTTTATTCCAATCCACTGAGAAATTACATTTCTGAAAATATTTCCATTAGGCTTGTACCCCTGTGACCCTCCAGCCTTAACATCAAAGTCTAGGGGCTGTAAAGTTATATGTATACTAAACAGGTTAAGGGAGGCTCTTAACAAGGCCAAGGAAGACTGATCTCTGGTTCAGAATGCAGGGAGAAAAATGTACAAGCTGTTTGGTGGCTTAAAGAATTTTTTGAAAATATTCACCTTTCACAGAGGTATACCACGATGTAAGTATTTCCACTCCATCTCCTGTTTGATAGAGCAGTTGATCTGTCACCCATTTCAACTCTATACACACACAGCAAGCCACATCACTAACCCAAGCTCTGCAAACACGAAGGTCTGTTGACAATACTATTTTCCCTTGTTTGTTATTATGTGTTGACATCCAGACAGATTCTCAGGCAGGTCCCGAAGACTTCTGACTTTCACAATATTACAATTTCAGGAGGCTGAATGTTAAAAAATGGAAATTGGACAGACTGTTATCAACTTTAATCGACCATTAGAGCATCGGAGCCTGAAGGCACAGTATTTAACGGTTGGAATGGGGTGGTCAAGTAAAATGCTGTCTCTTTCATTTGGAATCTGGGAATAAAGCCAACCCAGATTTAAAAAAAAAAAAAAAAAAGGGAAAGCCATTACTGTGACAGCTGTGGCAGAGCACAAGGATCGGTGTTATGAAGGAGGCCAAGATGTAAATATCTCTGTGCACTTGAGTAAGGTTTGCAGATTTTTGCACATAATGGAGAGAAGTAAGCCAAGGAATGAGATACTGACCTATCTATTATCTTGTATCAAAAACGGACCCAGTGACATACTATTGTATTGCCAGTCTTGCCTACAAAATATCATCACCTTGCTGGGTAGCAGTAGCTATCTTTTTGTAGAAGCAAATAATTTGCTGCCTTAGTTAGGCTTCTCTGCTTCGGGTCCTGGGCATGACAAATTGTGAATGCTTTAGAGGGTGATTCTGGAATTAAGGATTTTAATTTCATCTAATATCAGCCTGCCTTCACCTGTAGGTAGCCATCTTGTTAAAATCACCCACAGGATGGAAACTGCTTCACTGGGACACTGGGCTCCTTCCCTTGCATGCCTATGTTAGCATGTGACACCACTTACTCTGCCAATGTGAATTTGCACGTTATGGACTTTCCAAATGTTGAACTGAGCACAGTTTTCTTCTTTTAAGCAAAATATATTGTTTATGTATAGAGTCTAATGGCCCATAGCAATCCAATTTACATGTAAAGTACAAGATTTCATATTGAATCAGTTTTATTACTTCACATATGAAAGATATTGAGCAGCAGTAGGTATATTGTATTTGTATCAGAAAATACAAGAGCAAATTTATTGGGCCCATGCTTAATAATATTAGAATCGATTATCCCAATGAGAAATGAGGCATCTGTTCACTGGGAAAAGAAACAATTTTTTCCACCACCACACCGCTGTTGCCGGGTGGACCCTCTCACCTCTCCACCCAAATGAAATATTCATCATTAAAGGGTTAATAAGGCTCCCCAAAGTGATCATCTGAACTCTCTGCCAGCAGCAAGAGAATGAATACTTGTGGTACCATTTAAAATTTATTAAGCATATTTGGTTTGCTGGGCACTAAACCAAACCCATAAAATATGAGATATTTTATCACTGGTTGCTTTGTATGCTAATTATGTTGATTCGTTTGACCTCTCAAAACTGGATTTAATCTTTCCCATATTTTCTACATAATGGAAACTGCAAACCTATTTTTCCTTTATATTTCTGTTTTCTCAAAAATAAATTGGTAGCATTAGATGATCCCTCTACAAAGTCATCTACTCTTATGAATCATGAGTTGGCTGAAATATTTTGAGAGCTAGTCATGTGTTTTATTAATCAAGAAGGTTCTATAAACACCACTATTGACCAAAAAAAAAGAGCTGTTTGGGATGTCCTTAATGAATAGATTCTCTTCTTGTCCCCTTTCTTTTTTTTTTTTTTTTTTTTTTTTTTTTTTTTTTTTTTTTTTTTTTTTTTTTTTTTTTTTTTTTTGTGGGACCGGGGTTCAAACTCACGACCTTGCACTTGCCCAGCAGGCACTTGTGCCTCTGTGCCATCTCCCCAGCTCCTGTCCCCTTTCTTTTTAACACAACAATTTTTCATTTAACATGATTCACAAGCCTAATTTATGTCATTTAAATGAGATAAGTAAAAAGCATAGTCTTGATTTAATAAAACTGAAAGAAAAAAATAGAGCTTGAAGGGCCACACAATAATTTGAAAGCGACTCCTATGTAAGTAGACTGGTTCATAAGTCCTACTGGAAGCTTGCTTGCATCTTTTGATACAAAATTTTTGTTTTATGAGTTTTTACCTGTATATATATTTTTCAACTTTGTAGGGTTGAGGGAAAGTTTCTTTCTCACACTAATCTGCTTCATGGGGCAAGAAATGCTCCCCAGTTATCCGTGGCTCAGTTGATATAGCTTTGCTTTTGGATTTTGATACAATACACACATTTTTCATGTGTGTAAGCCCACAGAATATGTCTTACGGTATGGAGTAGTTGTAAAATCATTACACTTGTGGACATTGGTTGCATAATATGTATTCTTGTCTTCCTTCAGCAGAAAAAGAATTCTTATCCAGAATATTGAGCTTATTTTCTTTAAACATTTCCTACAAATACAACCTTCCTCTTTCCCTCACTAGAGAGTCCCAAGACCAGACTTAGCTACTAATCTAGCCATTGTCAGAGAAGGGCTTAGCAGAAAGTATAGGAGAGTTGAAGCCACCCAGCCTCTGCTTATTTGGTGAATGAAGCACCTGGACAATGCCTCTCCTTACTATACCTGGTCTCCAGAAATCGCCGATGTGCATCCTTCAACATAAGGGTTTATCTCATGTTCTTTTCTCTTCAGAACCTAACAGTACAGTTGCAGGAGAGCTCCCACTTAATCAGTTAATAAATTTACCTTGGGAGGGTTTCCTTATGTCTTGAAAAGCATTCTATTTTCACTGTACTAGCGTTTCTATGTGTTAGCTCCAGCCTCTTTAATGGATCACACCTCTTATTGGGCCACAACCATGATACCTCACTCCTCAGAGAAATAAAAGCAGTCTCAGAGTTGATGTTCTTTGGTCTTTTTAGTCCAAGTCACAATTCTTTGGAGATTTTGGCGAATGTCCAAGCCAGTGTGCTAGGCTTTGTAAGGGAAGCAAAGATGTAGGGGGTACACACTGCTTCCCACAGAGCTCATAGACTCTTTGAAGAGCTTTTTTGTATGAGATATAATTAGTAAGTAACACAAGAATAAGTATGATTAAAATATCAAAATCTGAGACATTTAATGTTGAGAGAAACAAATATTTTATGATATCCATTATGCTCCATTCCCAAGCCATAAAAGTAAATTGACATATCCTTGAAATATATTCAATGGTAATTGAAATAATACAGTAAGAGTTCTCCTCTTTTTGCTATCTGAAAATAATCCAAGTAATCATATGATGTTGGAACCTCATAATTCCATTAACTTAATGAAGCAGAAGAAAAACACCAGTATTACCAGTGTTTTTTCATTTGAATCCTAGTATCTTTGATGTCCACCTTGCTTTTGTTCTTAATATAGAATTATATATGTGGCAATTAATATTCATTCCATTTCACCCTTTTAAAAGCACCTGACAATTTGTATCAACTATTAAGACAAACCATTAAAATAGAACTATTCTAGAGTGTTCCCAAGCTCTTTCTAGCATAAGTTCTAACGTTACCATTTACGAGTTACTTAAATTTTCTTTCCGTCCTGTTTGATCCCAATCTTGACCACTGTATTCTCTCAAGTCCTTTGGGTTGGTTTTATCTGCCTTTTAGAATAGGATTTCCTGTGTCTGCCTGTATCCTCCACTTAGGAAAGACTCCATCTCTTCCCTCTAGCTGAGTTTGGCCAGAATATAGCTCCAAGAGACCCAGGAGTGAAAGGTAGAGCCACAGGGTCATTGTAAACACCAAAAATATGACAATGAAAGACCATGTGCTGGAAGGACCAGGTTCTCCAACGGGAGAACATTTTGATGCAGAGTAATGCTATAAGGCATCTGTTTGCCTTCCTACTCTACAACCCCATTGGTGAATGAAATCTTCAAAATATGGCACAAGAATTCCTTAGCTCTCATTTTAGCACAACACCTAGAAAAATAACATACAAAAACAATTGCTTAATTAGTTAATTAATCCATGCTTTGAGATTCATTAACTCTTTCAAATAAAGCTTCCATTTATTCAAAGGTCTCAACTAGGGGTAAGAAGTGAAGCAATCTAATTGAATTAATTGTTTCTAAGATAAATTATTAAAATACTTCAATCTGAAGTAGAACATGAAATAGCACTTTTTAAAAATCTTCCCAGGAGGCTTTTGTGATCAGTCTGGCTCAAGAATTAATGGTACCTTAAATTTTTGTTATTATCTTTTTTTTTCTTCTCTTGCCTTTTTAAAAATTTATTTTAAAGAAAGTATAGTAATAATTGGTATGACATTAGTAAAATTTGAGGTTTCTTGAAAGCAAGCAGTAATATTCAATCACATGCCCAATATTACATAACTATATTTGTTAATCTAAGCAACAGAATGATGGTAAAAATAGATACTATATTAATCATTGCTAATCAGCTATTCTTGTTTTGAAAATTTGCAATATATGTATTATTGTATGTTACCCCGTTTCCATCTTTTGTGTATGCTTCTTGTCCTTGCTTTTGTTTTGACTCTTCAAAATAAAATTAAATTTTAAAAAAGAATTACTGCACCAAAGCCCTGTGTGCTGCTGCTTCCGTGGCTCCTGATGTCATCCTCTCTGTGCACCAAACCTTTGCTGTGCCTCAGGTGGGGCCTCTCCTATGCACTCCTTGCTTTTCCATTCTCTGCACCCGTCCCTGCAGAGCTCCAGAGTAAGAGACAGTGTTCCCTGCTTTCTCCTCAACATCTTCCTGCACCATGCTCTTCTGCATCCTGTATCACATTTCTTTATGGACATGGGTGTCAGAGGTTATGTTCCATTCTGAACAAGAACTAAATCACCAGAGTGGAATACCACGCTTCCATAAGAACACTAAACCCAAAGGGACTATGGAAACTGCGTGCTTTCATGAATCTAAAGGAGAAAAAACTACAGAGGTTAAGTTCTTAAAGATTGGTTTGCAGCACCTAACGACAGTGGCAGAAGGAATGTGTGGTGTTGGTGTCAGCTTTCTTCATTTTCAGGGTAAAACTCATTAAGAATATAAAAAGATTTATTGGAGCTGCCAGAACTATGAAAGGGGGCCGTAATTCCTGACACCTCTCCTATTGTTCTCTCCTCTAGTGTAAAATATCCACACAATTTGGAAGTGACTTCATAGGTAGGTTCTGATGGTTCCCATCCAATGGATCCAAACCTGATAGATCCTGCTAAATGTCTGTAGTAATAGACATGGTCTGGATAGCAAAACAGAATGTGTCCATGGCAGTTCTTTAAAACATAGGAATGAATGTTTATCACAAAATCATCATAATTCTACTCTCTGATGACAGATCTGCTGTACTCATAAAATATTTAGAGCTTATTCATTTAAGATGATCTGAAATGCCCCCTCAGCTTGTCTTCCACATGTAGGCCTTTTTGGAGCAGTTTTTATGTAGCAAGGGAAAAGAAGGTAGGGGGATTTATTGGGATTAATTAATACACAGGAGAAAAGAGATACGTGTGATTAAACTAACTTCCCAGGTTCATCATAAATATTTGATTCACTTGTGTGACTCTGCAGTTCCGTCTTTGCCACTTAGGAAATTGCCTTCGACGTGAGACTTGAAGGGTCAGAGGAATGGAAGCAGAGGGCAAGGATTCTTGTAGCCAGAACTGTAATGGGGGGAGTCAAAAAGGACCTGGGAGGGACTGGTCAATGATAGCAATTTGGGGAAGATGTAGAAGGCACACCACCACTGCAGGTCCAGGGCTAAGTCTGATCTTCTGTAGTCATGTGCTAGGCAGGATCTTGGCAGATGAGGACCAATCTCAGAGAAACTGAAGACAATCCCAGCATTCCCAAAGACTCCTTTCTAAGGGTCTCTCCATGATTCTGTGGAGAGTCCCTAGGCTTTTCTCTTCAGCTGTTTCTCTGCTACTTTTCATATACTATGCCCTAGCCCTCTATTACACACAGGTATGATCAAAAAGCACAGTGAATATTTAGGTTTAAAAATATTTATTGCAGTTTAAAAAAAAACATTGCCATTAATTCCCCTTACCTTGCACATACTTATTGATTCTGAAGCAGTTCTGGAAGTTGACTTTCATGAGTATCTTCAGCTAACCTGTCGTGATTGCTCTGAAATCTTCAATCAACTCAAAATATTCACCTATTATGGTTACCTTGATTTGAGGAGAGTCAGATCTGTGAATGATGTGGATAAGGACACACTGTAATGCTTTTATAAGTCTGGCTTTCTGTTGGGTAGCATGGGCAGTAGCACTCATTGTGATTTGGTTTATACCTCATAATGACACTCACAAAAGAGGGCTCCTATAACTGCTTCAAAAAGTAGCAATACTGATAGGATAAGTGGGTCCCAAGTGAAGAAGAGTATTTTTATGGTGATGTGTCTTTTACTACATTCTTTTTTAAACATTTGCTGTATCTTTGATCCCATCTCATATGGTTTTCAGCCTTTCTGGACATCTACCACCCATCCGTTAGAGGTTCCAGTCCTTCTCCTTAAAGTCCTCCATGACACTACCTGATCTGCATCACCAGCATCATGGATCACCAGAGGCTTCTGTTTGAGTAGGGTGGATTTCAAGAAGCAACGTTTCAAACACCCAAAGTAACTGAAAAAGAATTTTATTCCCTATTCTCATCTTTCAAAGAACATTAAATGGTTCCCAAATGCATAGTTTATAGAAATATTTGCTCAAGTCCTCTTCCCGTCTGTATTAGTTACTTTTTAATCGTTGCTGAGACAAATACCCGACACTCAAAATGAAGGAAGGAAAGGTTTATTTAGCTCACAGTTCGTAGAGGTTTCAGTCCATATTCGGCTAGCCCAAGGCTGAGTGGAGCAGGGTGGAGAGCATCCAGTTCATGGAGGCAGAACAGCAGCAAAATGGCGGCAGAGGCAGCCAGTCAATCAGGGCAGCAGAGCAGCAGCAACAGCTAGAGCTCCAGTCTATCTCTCTGTCTCTCTTTATATTACATTCAGGCTCTCTGCCTTAGCTCCTGCCCTAGGCTACACCCATAATCCCAGGAGTACTTCCACCCATAATCCCATCAGTACTTAAACCTATAATCCCAGGGATCATGGATCAAGTCTCAAACTCTAGAAGTCCCCGCCCAGTGACTCCATGAGGCTTTGGGGGGACAACTAGACATAAACCATAACACCGTCACTTTCCTGGCCATCTTGAAGATGTTCCAATAGCATCTTCTCAATCTCTCCTGGAAAGCCATTCCTTCCTCATCTAGCCCATAAAGTTTTCTTTCCAAGGGAGACACTGGGCAGCAACATCATGCTTCTCTTTAGAGTTCTGATATGAAATAACTTTGGTGAACTCACAGACCTCATGAATTGGTACCTGATCATACACATATGCTCTTGTGTTTGAGATTGCTTTCCTGTGTATTGATCTTGTCTTTTCAAATAAATTGTGAATTCTTTAAGGAATGAACTATATTTATTAACCTTTGTGTTATAACACAATGCAAGTTTTCAGTAACAATGTGTGAAATGAGTAAAAAGCTAAAAATATATAAATAAAAGTCATAAATTAAATTTTATGCTTATTAGTTCCTTCTACAAATGCCACACACTACACACTCAATTACTATTTGCTGATGATGATAAAAATAGAAAGGCAAACTGGATGCAAAAAAGGAGAGTTCTCTGTGCAGAAACAATCTGGTATTCTCCATGCTTTCTTCACTCCACCACATCCCCTTCAGTCCACATCCACCCCAGTGTGTGAATGTGAAGTCACAGAATTTGTGATAAGGTTCCTAACTTCAGTGACATCATCATCCAAGACCTAAGGTCCAAAGTAATGTCTTTATTTGGTAAATTTCTAAACACTAGGAACACCATCAGGGCTAAACGCATACCAGTGGGCAGGCCAACTATCTCAGCAGATTAAAGTCCCTGTGAGAAGACTTAGGGGCTGGGGGTTTGATCCCTGGACCTGAAGTGCTGGTCCTGCCCCCGGGGGAGACTGAGACAGCAATTGAGACTGAGCGAGGTGGCACACACCTGTAATCTCAGCTCTTGGGAGGCTGTGAATAGGCTGATCACTATGAGTCTGATCTAGTAGTGAGACCCTGAATGCCCTGTAGGCCCTTCCCCCACAAAAGATATACCAGAAATGCCCCTAGTGGGTGTTTTCTGCTCTCGGACAGTTTACAATTCTTAAGGAATCACCAACCAGTACTGACAAATACTCATTATTCAGAAAACACCTCAAAGCTCAGCTTCCCAGCTCCAAATATTCAAAAGCATTCCCTTGGGATGAATGGAGCCATTCACCATGAAATTCCTACCCACCAGTTCTAGCTCTGTTTGCCAGAGCTATGCAGAAATCTAAATGTTGCCTCACATGAACTATTTAAGCATTTGAAACAACTCGTGGCTATTCTGTGACTCTTTTTTCTCTTCAGCCTAACTTGCTTCTTCCTTTCCTTCAACTCTTTGATGTGTAATATTCTGACTCTTTTCATTATCAGGATTTGTGAAGGATCTGAAAGTTTTACCCTGCTTGCAAGGTGATAAGCTAGCCTACCCATTTCATAGATGTTGGCGAAAAACACAAGACTCTTGTATCAGAGACAAAGGACTTCATTGCTCACAGGACAGAAGGAAGCATGAGATTCACATTTTTCTCTGTTCTCCTTGGACTCTAGGTCCCAAAGAGGTTAAGCGGAGATAGGCCAAGGTGAATGCTGTGCACACCATAAGCTCCTGTCATAACTGAAGTCCCTGAGCTCAGGAAACTCCCAATGCTAAAAGGGAGCTGCTAGAAAGCTCACTCAGCGTGCACCCTAGAGACAGACATCACCTTAATCATCCCACCCTGGAAGCAAATCTGCCCCTTTCCCTAAAGCGATGCCCTCTTTCCTTCTTCCAAAGCCACTGTAGCTGTGCACAACAAATTAATAAAACATCTGATTTAATCTATGACTTTTATCTGTGTTTCTTTTAATTTTTCATTCATTTCATATATTATTGAAAACTTTTATTGCACTAAAGCACAAAGGTTAACAAACATATTATTCCTTAAGGAATCCATAACTTCTTTGAACATTTATTTATTCTGAAGCTGGACACAAATACAGAATACCCATGGAGAACAGCCACCCGACAAGCATCCTCTCCCATGGAGAGCAGCCTCTAACAAGCAGTCATTCAGGAAGGATTGAATTTCCTTCACTCCTCCGTACAAACCAAAGTGGGACAATGCACTGTTGCAGCTTTCTGAATGGGCTTGACCAGTTCAGAGTACAGGACTGTACCACTCTACCAGGATTAGCATGGAACTTTTTCTTCTTTCTTTCTTTCTCTCTCTCTCTCTCTCTCTCTCTCTCTCTCTCTCTCTCTCTCTCTCTCTCTCTCTCTCTCTTTCCCGCTCTCTCTCTCTCTCACTTTGTCTCTTTTTTTCTTTATTTCTCACTTTCTTCCATTTTTCAGACAGTCTTGCTGTGTAGTTCAGACTGGCATTCAACTCACTATGTAGACCAGGTTGACCTTGAACTTGAACATGTGGCCTTTCTCTTGCCTCAACCTCAGTGTTGGGATTAGAGGGGAGCACCACCACACCCAACGACATGTGTCTTCACGTGCATAGACAGAGATTGCATTGCTGATCTGGGGACTCTTTGGGAAAGCCCACACCCTGGGGAGCAGCTCCACTTCCTGGAGCATGAAGCAAAGCCACCGCCCACCTACAGTCAGTTCCCCTTCTCCCCTCATCCTCCTTGAGCACACTACCTTAGCCTGTCCCTTTCTGCCAGGGCAGGAACACAGTTTCTAATGCACTTTTCTCCAGCAGCTTATCTAGACGCAATATTATATCGTAAAGAGGCCTTCAGCAGGGCCAGACTAGGTTGAAATCTCAGCCCTCCATTTTTCAGCAGTGTGATTCCAACCAAGTTATTTAGCTGCTCTCAGACTTGCTTCCCTTATCTGCAAAGGGGGCATAACAGCAGTGTCTGGATACTAGGGTGGCTGGGCAGTGCAAATGAACTGATAAATGACAGGGACTTAGAATAGTGCATGGCACAGAGAGGGCAGAAGTTTCCCACAGAAGGTCCCCACTTGTTCTTATCTGTGCTGGCTCAGGGAACCCCTCTGATGAAGCGCACAAGGCATCTGCCTTCACACTTCCATGGGAATTGACACGAACACATAATTAGACAAATAAATTAATTAGAGTAGAGATAAATGCTCTGAAGGAAAAGTCCAAAGTGCAATGGCAGCAGGTCCCAGAAAGGGCAGGATGATTCAGAACTGGGTCAGGGGCAGACACATGGTGGTCCTCTGCATTTTCATAAGCAAAGGTTACTAGAACATGGCTTTCCCCTCCTTCGTTTATGGCTGCTTTCACTCTACAACAGCAGGGTTGAGCATTCCAGAATGAAATCTCGCAGACCACAAGAGAAAACATATTTACCATCTGGGCTTTGAAGATAAACTTTGCTGACACTGAGCTAGACAAAGAGGGAAAAGGAAGCACCCATCCAGAGGAGGAAGAAGTTGGGTCTAGGGTCAAAGAAACATGAAAAGTGTGTGTCCTTCAGGACCAAACTCCTCAACTTCCCAAATCCATACCTAAAAGTGCATCTATATACACACAGATGCATTGTCTCCTTCTGCCCAGCCTCTAAGGGAAGCATAAACTTTTTCCCTCTCAAGACTGAATCCCCTAACCTGGTCAGGACTCCTCCCCCACAAAAGCTCCCTCACAGCTTCTCTTTCTCTCCTGCATCTCCAGTCTCCCTTTCCTGGGCCCTGTCATGACCTCTACCAACTATAGCTATTAACATCACTCCACTTCCCCCAGGTCAAAAGCCTGTATCATTCGCAACAGCTTCTCTTCACTACCACAAGTCCTGCTGATGCTTTCTCTTCAATACTCATTCCTATAGTGCCAGGCTCTTCATTCCCAAGTCCAGTCCTCATTTCAGGCCCTTCTCTTCTGCCTTATGATAGCCTCTTCCTCAACAACTAGGCCTCCTGCCTGCCTCCTGAACTAGTGCTTCTCAGGCTATCTACTTTATTGGAACAATCACTTATTTTGTTGTGACAATCATTTCTGCTTTTTCATTTTTTTAATGTATTTGGTATAGGGCTTCACTATGCAGCTAAGACTTGTAGTGATCCTCCTGTTTTCAGCCTCCCCATTGCTGAGATTACAGGTGTGTGCTACCACACCAGCTCAGCACATCTAGGAGCTGGGCCGATGCAGCATGTGGTGCCTAAGATTGAACCCTGGCTCCTGAGCTTGCCAAAGCAGCTACTTAGTCCACTGAGCTATCTTGCCAGCCTTCTATTTCTTCTTGACTATTTCACAACTGTAAATATGCTTCATGTTTCATAAATTCTTTGCTTCTGAATTTGGGAAAGAAAATCCAAGCCCGATGCCCACTTTTCCAGCCTCCCTTGCAGCTAGGGTTCAGGTTACCTAAGATGGCCTAAAGCTTTCCAGTCAGAGAAGCTCAGATAAGAAACTGATTCTGAAATAAAAACACAAAGAATATGCACAGCTTAGAATCCATTCTGATGTATATCAGACAGCAAAACCAGGCTTTAATGGCCAGGCCTGCTTCCAGCACTACAATGTTAGCAGTGAAAGCACAGGTCCTGCACAGAGGCCATTATGTCTCCTCTGCACTATACAGCTACTCGTGTGGTTTTCATCATGGTTCCCAGATCTATAACATCAAGTCTAGAATTCCTGTGCTCCTAAAAATTCTAAGAACTCTCTGTCCTTAAGTCATTTTTCTGCTTAGTCTAGCAGAGTTAACCTCAGCTTTCTTAAAGTTTTCTGATAAACCTCTAAAGTGTTTTCTCGCATTTTATTCCCAACTCAACAGAGAAAACCAGTTTCTTCCTCTTTGTATCCCTTTTGTGCCATAACACACACACACACACACACACACACACACACACATACACACACAATTTAAGAGCTGCTAAGTATGCATGAGATTTATATCCATGTCTCCCTCCTTCTATCCTTCTCTACCATAGCTCATTCACGCACTCTTCAAACATGGTGATGTTTCTACTAAATCCCAGACACTGCCTGAGGTTCTAGAAATACAACAGAGGAAAGTATAGAAAAATGTCTTCATCTTTATTGGACTTATCTTTCATTTATACTTATCTTTTAAGTAGCACGAAGCTATGTGATGACCTTGTATGGTCTGGTTATTGGAGTTATCAAAAACCAAAAGCTTTGACTTGCTTCATCGTGTCCCCTTGAGTCTAGCGCATGCTAGGACTTGCAGTATAGCAGGTATTCAATAAACTGAAATTGAGTGTGGCTTAGCTTTTAAATTTATATACAGCATACATATCTCCTTATCTCTTAAATATATATACAGTATACAGATATCCTCACAACAGAGTACGTGAAGAGAGCCACAGGCTCTAATTTTGCAGAAAAATTCAGAACAGCTTCTGATTAGTGATTTTGCTCCATTTCCCAAGAAATCATTTTAACCTTTAAACACAGAAGGTCAGCGTCTCCTCTCTCTGCTCATGCATAATTCCCCTGCCCTCTGCTCTTCAGTGCTGCAGCTGCCTGCGTGAGAGAGAAACGGAGTCAGCAGGAGGAATGACGCGGTGCACGGAGGCCCAGGCTTCCTCCCTGGAATTGACTAAGTCCTTAGAATATGTTGTCTCATTTGCTACATTATTAATAAAATTGCAAGAAGTTTGGGAGAAAACTTTTTTTTCACCTAGAAAAATTATCATTTATCTTACACACTGTGTAAACCTAGGAAGATGAACATTAATAAAACAGAAAATATTCCCCTGTGAGTCTTCTCTGGCAGCCAATACCAGCAGAGGACTTTGAAACAAAGAAGGGAGTGGGATAGGTCAAGTTGGTCACATTCAGGTTGCCAGGCTGGCCCTGTGGGGTGGGTGTGCAGCACATGGGGGCAGAGGAAATGCAGCCAGGGCCAGCATCTGAGCATTAACACAGATGGCAGGTGGCAGGGCTGGATGTGGTCAGTGACAGGGGTTCCCACCATGGGCAATGGCTCACAAGAGACAAAGAGACAGAGAAGCACTGAAGTGAGGCCAAGGTCAGATGGGCTGGTTTGGCAATTTCCTGAAATGCTTGGGCTGGACTTCAGGACTAAGTCTGCAGCTGGAGAAGGTCAGCGTACCTAAGCTGTTGGGGGCTTTCAAACAGGTCATTCAAGCTGACGACACTATTCACAGGAACCAGGGTTCCAGTGCTTTTTAGCAATCACGTCAAACACCTAATTGTGAAGTCTTCCCTCACTCCTCATCATCTAAAACAGCTTCCCAGCCTCTCCTTGCCTGTGGCCTCTTTCCCCTTTCCTCTTGTTGCTTATTTACTGGCAGCTCGAATCATAGAACCTACTCATGTGCATCACATATCAGGGGCTGTGAATTGGATCTCATCACAACGCTAGGGTATCAGCTGGGTGACAATGACGTCATAGCATTCGTTGCTGCATCCCTTGCTTCTGCATCAGTGCCTGAGACTCCACCAAGGTTTACAGAACTTAGAAATAAAGGGTGTATATCCTGCAGTAAAACTCCTGAAGTCTTATCACTTAAACTGCGTAAGAGCCAGGATTATTTGCTCTGTACGCGTAGAATTCTGAGTATTTCACTAACAATACGGTAGTTTATCTTTTGGGTTTTGCTCTAGTTTCTAGAATTTCAAGGAGAGTAAGTCTTAATTCGGACACAACTGCTATGCCTCTCAATTTTGTGTCATTTTCTTCCAAGCAAAGGCAGCCACCACCCTCCATTCAAGTCGTTGATAAATTTTGAAGACACACAACTTGCTGCTATGCCAGCATATATGTCTCCATAGGTCTAGATTAATTGTCCTTCATCATTTTCATTGGATATCATGGAGATAGAGACTCTCAGGCCGAGAAAACACCTTGGAGATTAAGGGGTCGGATGTTTCTATTTTACACTTGGGCATTCCAGGGCCATATGAGGTCTTGAGTGACAACATGGTGGTCTCTTCTGGGCATCACACAAAATGCAGCAATGAGCTCATAAGCCTCACCCATAAAGTAAGCAATTGATGTTCACCTCCTGGAATCAGCCTCTCAATGTTCAGGGAGACAGGGACTTTGAATGGCAGGCTGCATAGTAATGAGCTCCAGGGCAGCCCTGGGCTTCGAGGGGCCAATCTAGAAACTGATTTGGCATCATCTGTGCTTCCACAAAGAGATTCTTTTGTGAAGCTTATCTATTCTTTTTCTGTTCCCAACCAAGGCATGGTCTAGGCACAGATGTGAGATGGCCTGGGCAGCCCACGGACCTTGGCCCCTCCCTTCCTCACCATTTCCCTCTATCTCCCTCTCCCTGAGGTAGCCAGTGCACTCTTATTCTATTCATCTTTTATCCCACTAAGACCTGTAGCCTCACTTACATGGAGTACAAGTGTACATAAGGTTCTGGTGAGCTGGGCCAGCAGATACTTAAAGACAAGGAGAGACTTCTTGGTACTGCCAAACATATCTGGGAAATATAAGTTCTGAACCAGTCGGTTCAGAAACTTAAAAAAAAAAAATCTGTTCTAAAACATCCAGAAATATATGGGTAAGAGGAAGAGCTATGTGTTTGATTAAATGAATGAATGAATGAACAAATGAATGAATGATTTCAGTAAATGAAACAAAAGTAATTGCACATAGAACTGAAAACCACAGGTGTCTCCTCAGGAGACTGACCTTGGTTCAAGTAGAGTCATCAGGGGAAATTACAACCAGTCCCTCCCCTAGGAAAAACAGGGCAGCAGGGTCCATCACTGAAGTAAGTCCTTCCCTAAAGGTGGCCAGCAGAGTCCACCTCAAACTTGGATTCCTCTTTCTGTTTTATTCTCCTCCCCTTACTACCTCAAGTATCTCTTTCCAATGCTCAGACAGCACACACACACACACACACACACACACACACACACACACACACACAATATGCAACACAGTGTCTCCTATTGAATTTGGATCCTGACTATCCTTTCAAATTGCTCTCACTCTCCCATGCACCCTTCCCCTAAATGTCATCATTTCTGCGCATGCTCCAGTCATAACACAGACTCTCAGCAGGAAACCATCTGGGGCGCCCATGTAGACATGAGGTGAGCAGCTTCAGTTTGTGAAGCCAAAAAAGACATAGCGTTTTGAAGCTGCCAAAAGGTATCTCCAGTTACAGGGAGAGAGCTCACTCTTGCAGTCATTATTTATGGAACATATTTGGGGACTAGGAAGAGGCAGGTGGCAAAATAAGCAACATGGAGGTGACCAAGACAGAAAAGATTTACAGGAGGTAAACCTGCGAGAGAGACAGGGATCCTGTACCCATTTTTCAGGGCTTGCAGTAGCTCAGGTTGCTCCCCACTGCCATGGCTCCCCCACAACTTCAGAAGCCTGGAAGGAGAAAGCTGCTTTCCAGGCAAAGGCTCTGCCCTTCTCAGCCTGCTCAGCTTTAGAATAAGAAGGATTTCTGACAACAGATCCCGGCTGCTCATCGTAGCCTAGAGTTGCTCCTGAAGTGCTAGGCCCATTGCAGAGATCGCCACATCCAAGGCGGCCAGTCTCCTGGCCTCCTCGCTCCTTCCTTCTCCACAGCGGGGTAACGGGCTTTCTCCACCCATTACTCTCTCTCCTATCACCTTATTCATCATCTCTAAGAAGGACCTTTCCTGTAATGTCACAAAACACAAACCCCTGAGCCTCTCACGCACACCTCACGTATACAACATACTGACATATGCATGAAGCTCAACTATAGCATGCAATGCACATACAAAACCCTCAGAGCACACAGATATTATGCAATGCACACACCTCCTTCCTTTCTGCATGTTGTTCTTCTGGGAAGATGAAAGAGAGGGCTTCCTTTGCACGTCCCATTTCATTGCTCCTTATCCTCTCTCACACTGCACCCCCCTAGTTAGCACTGTGGTACCACAGTCTCACTTCTTTAAAACAAGCGGGAGAGTCATAACCATCTTATCAGCTCACCTCCTCCTGACAGAGGGCACAGAATCCAGAAGGCATCAGATGGCACCTCTTCTTCCTCCCTTCAGAACTGCTCCCCTGCCTCCCCAGAATAGAATCACCTGTGATCCAGATCCCTCCCTCCACCTCCAAAGCAAAGTTACTTTTTCCTTAATTATACATGCTTCTGAATATTCAGTGTTTTCCTCTGCCAGGTCCTCTGTCTTTTCCGTCTTTAGCTTTGCTTCTTCACAGTCAGTCCCTCAGCTCTCTCATCGCTTGTTTGCTTTCTTTCCTGGCCTCCTGCGCCCGTGTGCTAGTAACACCACACCTGGCAGTCCAGCCCAGCTCTTGGCACATCGAAGGAATAACAACTTTCCCAGTGGACACCAGCCTTCAACAAGACTCATCTGAAGCTAAAATTCTCAGTTATCCCACTTTGCTCTTTATCTCCAATGTCTCATGGAAAATTAGCATCTACAGTCAGCCATTTCCCCAAAGCACAGACCTGGAAAAGCTCTGACCTTAAACCTCCTTCCCTCTTAATCAGTAAGCTTCTGCATCCTGTACCTCCTCAAGCATTTGTCAAATCCGTCATTCCCCGTGTTTCTCTCCTATCCCACTCTGTCCTACCGTGAAGCCCACCACACCCCCAGTACTACCAGACAGCTCCAGAATGTGAACGCGAGCTCTCTACCCTCTCCTGGCCATATCTTCTGCCCTCAAAGTCCTCCTCCTAGATGAAGCAGACCCAGGCAAGAGAAATGGAGCAGAACACAGCAAGTCCAGGGGCAGGGAAATTATTGATTTGTACATTTGCTCGTTCATTAAATTATACCTTCAAACCTTGGCGCTTGTCCTTCTGGGACTTTCCAGGCCCAAGCACTAAGTGTTCTTGTTTATTTCCTTCATAGCTCTTGCTTCCACCTGTTATTGTTTTCTTTGGTTCGTTGTTTCTTTTTTTTTTTTTTTTTTTCATTTTATTCTAAAGGTCTATCTCCTGTTTTAAAATATAAGTCTCAAATTAAAGGTATATTAACTATCTATTAGCGATGTGGAGTCTTACTTAGCTGGGGCTGCTAATGCAAGATTCATAAAGTTGGCAGTTTTGGAAATAGAAATGTGGTGTTTGGGTAGGGCTGAAAAATCCAAGCACACTGTGCCAGCAGAACCAGCCTCTGGAAAGGGCCATCCTCCAAGTTTACAGATGGTGCCATCTCCTTGGCCCTCACCTGTTAAAGAACCGAGAGAGCAAGGAAGCAGAGTCACTCCTTACTATTCTAGGGGCATTAGCCCCACCTTCACTCTGGTATCTGCTTGCTACCCCAGACCCCACCTCTTAATTCCATTAAGTTGAAGGACAGGTTTTCCTTTGATGGATCTGGAAAAGTCCTTAAGCATTAAGTCCTTAAAGTAGGTTATCTATGGCCTCTATTACAAAGTGGCATGTAGTACTGGGGCCAGATGCTCAGGAAATATTTATGGACTGAGTGAAGGGGTAAATGAAGCACCAGATCAGCATGCTGTGCAGTCTGGCCAGAGCTACTTCTACCAACACTTGTTCTAAGACAAATTTTGGCACTATCTAGTGCCAAACATTTACTGAGTCCCTCAAGCAAAGTACAGGCGGAATGGGATATGGGCAAGGGTACAGCTGAGTTGCAGAAGGTGCAATTTCTCTGAACAGATCCCTTTGAGGAAGAGTCATACTGAACTACAGTAGGGAGCAGCAGCAGTGTAAGACCAGAGCGTCTCCTGCCAGGGAGTGGGGTACCTGGACCACACCCCATGGAGCTGCCTGGCTTAGGAGCTAACTATCCCAGTCCCAAGGGTTTGGGCCTTGAGGAGTCCTTGCTGCCTACTGTGTGATTACCCAGAATTCCATGGCCCCATCCGTCTTCTCAGCCCTGATCAGGGAGGCATGTATGTCTTCTAGTGAGGTCCCATTAGACTATACGTAGCTTTGCAAACACTAACAGAGGAGGTCAGACATGTGGGGAGAAAAGGAACGAAGAGCACAAATGAGCCAAAAATTAAATAAAGAAAAGGAAGAAGGGACAAAGAAAAACCAACCTGTTATGGGTTAAATGTAAAGTGGCCCCCCAAGCCTCATGCATTTGGAATGCGATTGGATTGTGGAGGTTCACACCTGACTTTCTGTTAGGATCTGGGTCTGAGGAGTCATCGTGGGCACCTCCCAGAAAGCAGGGGCTCCCCTGCCGACCCTTCCCTGGTGCTTCATGTCTCAGCCAGCAGGAGTTGAGGAGATTTCCTCTGCCCTTCCACCAGGCCCTGCCTTGGTTTCAGGTGCTGAACACAGAATGAGATTTCTGAGCTCTAAGCCAAAATAAACCTGTACTCTTATAAACTGTGATGTCGGGATGGCTCAGTGGTCTAAAGCACCTGCTTGGGAAAGCTTAGGCGGCTTCAGGGACCGCGGTTCGATCCCTGGCACCACATGCTGCGCCAGCCCTGCCCTCGGGGCGGGCTGAGCCGGCCATTAAAAATGAGTGAATAAACAAATAAATGTTCTGAAACAAGAAAACAGTAAAATAAAAAATTCTTTAAAAAAATAAATAAATAAACTGTGATGTCAGTCTGGGGCAATAGCCCAGCAGCACAGCACCTGCCTGGCAAGTGCCTAGTCATGAGTTCGATTCCCTACACAAAAGTAAATAAATAAATAAATGTTATGTTGTCAAGGGCATCATGACCTCCCACTCCCAATGAGTAAGTGACTCTGGGAAACACACCATCTGATGTCCCTCTTACCAGGCCCCTCACTGTCCCTAAGCATGATGCGAGTTCCAACTGGAGGCTGGTGAGATGCTTCACAAACACAAATTCCTTTGTGCTGGCGTGACATTCCTCTATTTTACATCTTTCTGGGCTTTTGCTATGTTGAAAATAAAATGCAAACTCCATGTTCAGTCTGGAAAAATGTTTCCAAAGCCCACTGTGGAAAGGCTCCTACCATACTGACCTGCTCTTTGTACGTAAAAAACACCAGGCTTAGATGTGTAGCCTCGGTGCTTTTGCCATGACTGCTCCAGCTGTCTGGATTACTCTTCCTCCTCATCTTCAGGAGGCTGGGTCCTTCTTGTCCTTCCACCTAAGCACACTGCCTCAGCCTAGCCTTCTGCAACCACCACCTCCTACACAGCCACAGTGTCCACTCTCCATAACTTTCCTAGGTTTACTTTTCTTCACAACTCTCAGCACTATTTCCTTTTTTCTCAATATTCCCTGATGCATTAATTTTTTATTGCTACAAAACAAATTACTACAAACTAAGCAGCTGAGAAAAACACCCACTTATTAGTTCATAGGAGGCCAAAAGTCTGGGCACAGAGTTGCTGAGCTCTCTGCTCAGGTCTTCACTGGGATAAAATTAAAGCACTGAGCTGCTGCATTGTCATCTAGATTTTGGGGCCCTCCTCTGTGCTCATGTGTTTGTGCAAATGGCTCAGTATGTTTTCTGTTATAATAACATAGTATCACAAACTGGGCAAGTTATAAAGGAAAGAGGAGGCTTCTGGCTCCTAGTGCTGGTTCCCAGTGAGGAGGTCACTGCAGGCCATGGGCTTCTTGCTGACAGAGACCCAAAGTTGCACAGAGCATCACATGGCAAGAGACAGGGAATGTGTGTCCCTCTTCCTTTGTACAAATCTACCAAAATTCAGTCATGGAGGTTCCATCCTGACAACCTTATGTAACCATCATCAATTCTTCCCTCTAAGCACCATTGTTCAGTTAAATTGCTACCCTCTTACTATCTCGCAACAAAGATTAAATTTCAATGTGTATTCGCAGAGGCTAAAGACCACACTTAGACTGTGGCAGGCAGAATTCAGTTCCTTTTGGTCCCATGGCTAAGGTTTCCATGAACTCCAAAAGGCTATCCCTATCCTCTGGCAAATAGCCCCTCCAACTTCAAAGCCTATAGAAGAAATCTTTCCTTCCATGGATCCTTCTCACAGTTTAAGTTTCTTCCACCAGGAAGCACTCACTCTCCTAAAGGGATCATGTGATCACATCAGGCATGCTCAGGACGATCACCTGACCTTTAAAATCATCACTGCCATGTAACGTAGCCTAATCATATGTGTGCCTATCACATTCTCAATACACAGCCCCACTCAAAGGCACAGGGCTTGATGGTGTACGTATGCCAAGGATGGGAATCTTGGAGTATTCTTAGAATTCTATGTACAATACCCACTGCAATACAACTCTGCAAACCTTGATTATCTCTCAAACCCAAGTCCTAAAACATGCCTCCAACCACACAGAGGTGTGGCTGATAATAATAAGAATAATAATAATAATAATAATAATAATAATAATAATAATAATATTGGCAACCGATATTATTACACAGCCCCATGAAATAAGACAACACTGTTTCTCAGCAGCTAGAGTCGAGCAAGTATAGGGGTCTATGGCCAACCCAGGTACTTCTTGACAGTCCCTTCCAGGAATGGAGGGAGTTTAAATCTCACATACCAAAATGCAGAAACAATCTAGCAGTGCCCATAACTGACTCTTCAAAACCTGTGGATTGGAATAGTTTCAGCCATAAAAGATGTTCATTAGATTTCTGTTGTTGTTTATTAATGGAATAATAAAGCAGGTGAGCCCTTCTGGATACTAGAGATAGAAAGAATTGGGATGATTGGAGAGTGGGAGAAACAAACCAGACCTGGGAGCCAATCAAGTGTTTCCTGTCTCCTTTGCTCAGGCCCCATCCATCCCCGAGTAGAGCCAAAGCCCAGCTCATATCTACCATGATGTCCTCCAGAAAACCTCTTCTGAGACCCCAGCCAGGGTTCTCTGCATTGAAATCTACCTAGCTCATTTGGCCTTTTTATTTAGTTCTTTTTGACATCAGTTCCCTATCATGGACCAGTAGGTTAATTCTAAGTCTGTTTCAAATCTCCATTTCACACTTCTTGAGGACATTTTCAACCATCTCAGCCTTCTTTGCCCTCCCCTGATTCAGAGTGGTGAACACATGCTGCTGTGTAGATCCTTCAAGATTACTGACAGGAACTGAGATCTGCAAGCAGGAAAGGCGAGTTAACCTGGACAAAGGCAACCCTAGACAGAATATGCTGGGAGAGAGTAAATGAGCAGAAAAGAAGAGCCTGCTAGTCCTGTGCAGGCAGCAGGCACATAGACTGAGGACCCTGGTAGCTATGCAAAGGTGACAGCATAGCCAGAAGGGCAGGGCGGGCGTGGAAAAGGAGAGAAAGAGTGAGCACACAGACCAGAAGGCGATGCTGCCCGATGCCAGTCTCCACTGCAGCATGTGAGCGTCCCCATCCAACCTAACTTGCATTCCTGTGACTACAGGTTTCCTGCTTTGTCAAAAGCTGCTTAAGGAGTTGCAGCACTCAGCACTCTTCTGCATTCTCCCCCATCCTGGTGGTGGCCAGTACTGATACAGATGAGGTGGTGCAGACTGATGGCAGGGATGACGCTTCTTGCCCTGAAACATCCAAGGGTATTGAAGGAGAACACTCTGAGAGCACATAGAGTACCTGGTGACCACCACCCAAGGGCAAAACCATCACTAACGCCGAGTCCCAGTTGGGTGAATGAACTGAGATTTCCATGCCAAGGGTTTCAGAAAGACTCTTACTACATCTAACATAGCCAAGAAACTTTCTATGCTCTTTGCCCCATGTGAGCTCCCCAGAAATGCTAGGAGGCTGGCATTCCCCGGAAAGCAGAGGACAGCCTCAGAGGTGATGAGCAGAAGGGCAGTGAGGCCTGGGAGCAAAAGAAGCTGGGATTATTCATTGGGGAAAGACAGGCAGGCAGGATTTTCTACAATCTTCAGGTATCAGAAGAGTTCTTAGGCAGTGCTGGATAACTCTTGGCAGTGGCTACTGAGGATAGAATAAGAAAAGGAGCTTAATCCCCAGCATAAGGGATTTAGGATAGCTATGGGGGAGAATTTCCTGATGGTGAAAGTTGTTAAAAGTTGCAATGAATGGTCTCGAGAGAGATTCGGGACTTCTCTGGAAGCTTTTACAAGTAGAAGAGATTATCCTCTGGCAGGGGCAGCTTATCTCTAATCCTGCCTGAAGGCAGGGGAATGGACACAGTGACCTCAGGGTCTCCTTCAGACTTGTAAAGCAGGCCTTCCCATCAGCAGGCCAGGGAGCACTTTAAGGAAGGCCCAGAGTGTTCCCAGAAATAAGAAGAAGCTAGACCACGGGAGATGGCCTTTTCTTTTCCTTCTTTTAGCCACAGTAACCTTGTAGCCATGGCCAAGCTCCTCTCTAATCTCAGATCTAATGAAGGGCACCTTAAACAAGAAAGCCAAGAGTAGCCACAGATCAGAGCACAGACAGATTTCTTCTGACTCTACAATGTACTTCAGATGCCCCGGCCACAACTATAGTCTTCTCCATGGAAGGCTCTATACTTAACAGCCCATATGACCCACAACACAGTACTAACAGGAAATCTAAGGACACTCCCTGCCTGCTGCCAAGATGGCAGGGAGAGTGCTGCTGACCCTGGCATTCCCATATTGAGTTCCCACTTCCTGACAGTCAGGTGACAAGCCTTATGAAACACTAGCTTGTTTCCAGGGACTCACATACAGGGCAAGAAAAGAAAGGTGCATGACTGCCTCCCATGAGAGACAGTCATGGGCACCATGGTGTGATTAGAAGGCTTAGCGGGTATGCAGAGCACAGCTGCAGTGTCTTAGAAGGCTCCTGGGTCAGCACAGGGCTGGCAGAATGGGAAGAGGTAGGCAAACAGAAACAAGTCTGAAGACCCGTGAAGCATTTTCAAAAGTGCCGTTTGTTATGAAAAGGACTCCAAGAGCCACAATTCACTCAATGTTTTCAGTAACCCAGAAAACTAAAGGATGACTTTTGACTTCCTGGAAACTGAAGTCAACTCTGAACAGCATTCAAAGCTACAGGTAAAGTTGGAAATGGACACCTCACAGGCCAGAGAGATAGCTTGGCACACTAAGCACCTGTTTAGGCAAGCCCAGAGACCGGGGTTTGATTTTTGGCACTACATGCTGCATCAAGTCCAGATGTGGTGGCACATGCCTACAATCCCAGAGCTGGGAAAGCTGAAAACAAGAGCATCACCAGGAGTTCGAGCTGCATAGTAAGACCCTGTACAAATTACATAAATTAAAGGAGAGAGAGACAGAGACAGAGACAGAGACAGAGAGAGTCAGAGACAGAGACAGAGAGATAAAGGAAATGGACACATCTCTGATTTTTAAGACTATCTCTTACTGAACCCCTAATATCATAGGTACACTGAGACTGGAGAGATTTATATTGCTATTTCTTAAAATACAGAAAGGATCCTTCCTGTGCTTTTTCCTTGCCCAGGGTCTTGGGGCCAAGGCCCCCCTTCAAAGACAGCGTTCCTTCTGGAGGGTTACTATCCCAGCCTTCTGGTCATTTCTACAGGTCTGCACCAACTTGAGTCAGGCCAGGTCTGGGTCTGGAGAAATGACCATGAATCTGTAAGAGCAAGCGGTATGGAAATAGATTCCTCTGTCCATTGCATATTCTCGAAAATAGCCAGAAACTTGTTGCAAAAACATATTAAACATGCAATCAGCAGCATTCTCATGCCCAAATAAAGCTATTTTCATTTCATAAAGCAAGAGAGCAAGTCAAGTCATTAGGGAAATAGAAATGGGGAACTTAAATGCCTAATTGGAAGCTCTATTGCACTTGCCAAGTACCTCTGGTTTTTCTAAAAATTCAAGGGAAACACATTGAGCTTATAATTGCAGATAGATCAATGTCATGCTCCTTCCTGCATTAGCACTAAAGGAAAGGCTCTTCCTGTGGGCTCACTCCATCCCCGCCAGCCACACTGTGGAAACAGCAATGATCCCAGAAGCAAGCACAGGGCTCCTGGATGAGGAAACATCAAGCAGAAGCAAAGGCCTTTCTCTTCATCCTCAAGGCAAAAATCTACATCCATTGCACATTTCTAACTCACTTAGTCTAACTCCTTGTACATGCACTTACAAGACGGATGTTTTTGATAAATAAATCAAACTAGTTTCCATATGTGAGGTGCAAAGCAAGGCTGAACCATTACTTCAAGCCTCAGTGATTTCACCTATGAAAAGCAGCACAAAAGATTAACCCCAAGATTTAGCCCAAGATTCCATAAAAGAGCCTGGGAAACTTCTCACAGGAGGGTACACCTAGAGGCTGGACCCTAAGTGGGAGTAGGTCTCTAATTGCATTAGAGATGAAAGCAAAGGCCTATAATGGACAAATTGCGTCCAGCTCCACGTAGTCATTCGAGCAACATTGCCTGGCTCAGCACCCGCTTATCCGTCCTTTAGCACTGCCTGTTGCCAACACCATAGGACATGAAGCTCCCCCTGCTGCCAGTTTAAGAGATGATTGGATTAGCAGGGCAGTGAGGGCTGGTCTACAAAGACTATAATTTAGACTTCCCAAATATTGAAACCCAGTTAGGATAACCCAATTCCAGATACCCAGAAAAATAGAATGATGTGAAAAGAAGGAAAAAAACCCACAAAAGTAGTAGAGAGAGGGGTAAATACATAGTCTTGTTTGCTAAACTAGTTATTATTGAACAGTTTGCCTTCCGACCCCATGTATTTTTGAAGCATCCAGTTAAGGAGCATTTATTAAAATGTTTTCAAGTGGTCCTTCGAAAGAAGAGACCCTGAAAGGCCTCTCAGTATACTAGGAAGGTGGGTTAAATACTATTATCCCTGCTGCAAAGATAGGGAGACAACAGTATAATGGATTACCTTAATTTCCTAGAGACATGCAGTGAATTCATTACTGGGAGGGGGAAAAGAAAGAGAAAAGGAAAATCAGATTAAAGGGTCCCCAAGCCTGGGCTGCTTTGCCAAGACAGACAACCAGTTTGAGGGAAAGAGAAACAAGCACCCAGCCTCAGAGGGTACTGCTCCAAACGAAGTCTCAGTCCTCACAAATACAGACAGACAGCCTTGAGAGCTGTGAAACAGAATGCACAGCAGAAACAAATTCACCACGCACAAAACCGTGAGGGCTCCCAATCTGCCATGCACTGAAGATTGGGTGAAGAAGAGAAAATAATCCAGCTCCTAATTTAGTTCAGGAGCTTGTTTTCTTACACTGACAAATCTTTCTAAAAATGATTTTCTGATTAGAGTCTAACGGCTGCAGCCCAAACTCTGCAAGATTGTTGTGCCTTCAGCATGTTAATGGTGTTCCTTAGCAACTCTCCCCTCCACTTTTAGGAAGAAACAACGCCTCTGCCAGGAACATAAAGCTAGAGGAGCCTAGGCACCTCTGGTGAATCATGGCTGAGACAGCAGCATCTGAGGCTGGCGGGAGGCCCGAGCTCGCTGGTGGCAGGAACAGGCCTTGTGATGCAAAGGCAGGCACTGCCAGTGCAGGGACTCTGAGGCCTAAGAGCTGCCACCTTGTCTGGAGATCTCTTCACTACGTGCTGCTATCACGTGCAATTGCATAAATCGAAATGTAAAAGGCACACTAGCAATCTCCTAGGGTTAACTTGGCATTACAGTCTGCGCGGCTCTTTCCTTTATGACAGAGTGATCCCAATGTGTTCGGAGAATCAATCTTTTCCTCACCAGACCTAAAGACATAAGAAACAGTAAAGAGCAGCCAACTCAGTGAAGAGGAAGAAAAAGGGTTTTCTGAGATGATTTTATTTTCTTGGTCATAAATTGAAAGCACTGTCTGGAATTTCCCAGATTGGAGGGAAGAACTTAAAATTATGATTTTATCCATCCATGAACACCCTGCTCTCTTACGCACTGACAGTAAGCCAGGTCTTGTCCTCTGTGATTTCAGGCTTCCCATATTTCAGCCGTGAATGCTAAAGCTGAAAGGACCATCAACTTCAACAATCATTTTCCAGATGAGGAAACTGAGGCCTCATCAACTTGACTTCCCCAAGGTCAAGATTCAGGGTATGAATCCAAATATTTCCACTATGACTAATCTCAGGCCAGCTGCTTTAGAACTAGACTTGATTAGTCTCATTTGGAGAAGGGAAGAAGTGAGATTCAATTTGCCAATATTCATATTCTTGGAGAAAATGATATTCTTCCTAAGCCAAAACATATTGGTAAATTCTCTAATTTAGTCTGATGATGTCTCACTTTACATGATAAATGTTTCTAAAAAGTTGCATGCAAATCAAATTTTTGTAAATTGAATTACTTTTTAAAAGCGCAAGACAGATTGCTTTGTAAAGGAACCCTGGGCTGAACATGAGAAATATTTCTGCAATTTAAATAATAACTACCTCTATAATTTATCTCTTCTGTAAATTCATAATTTAATATTCTTTGGTTTTGTTTAGCATCACTTGTTTAAAACAAGAAAGATCTATATTCATGCTGCCAAATGTCACCAAGGAGTCTGTAGTACATTAATAACAGCTAATACTTTCTTTCTACATAGTGTTAAGAACTATTAAGAAATGATATTGGTATTCCCATTCCATGGATAAGAGAAATCAAGGCATAAGATAAGGATATATTCAAGATCTTCTAAAGGTAATGAGGAATGCATATAGTTCTGCTATCATTTAGTGATGATTTGAATATATGCCCTGAAGGTTCATATATTGAAACTGAATCCCTGGTGTGAGATTCAAAGAGGCTACCAGCTTATGCCAGCAGGGAGATTAGAGGTAGGCACTTTGGGAGGTGATTGGGATTAGATTAAACCATGGGCCGAAGCCTCCATGATTGAACAAGGGATAGAGATCGGAAGACACATGGACATACACATATCCCTATCTCTCGTCATGTGATGCCCTGCACTGTCAAAAGACTTTGCTAGCAAGAAGACCATCACCAGATGAAGACTTTTATGGCTTGTGTCTAGATGTCTCTCTCAAAGCTTCATAGGAGTGGGATTTTCACACGTGGCTGAATCTAGAGCTGGTATTTGATTCGTGGTCCAATGCTGGGATTATGGGTATGAGTGCTGCACCTGCCCTAAGGAGAGTAGCCTGTGTACAAGATAAAGGACAGACAGTCTTGTCTCTCACTTGTTGTTTTTTCCGTCTTCTGCCCACCATGAATTGTCCTCTTCTGTGAAGCAACCCTATCTTGGAGGCAGGTGGATATGGGCTAAACCCTCTACCATCTGTGAGCTGAGTAACCTCTCCTCCTTTAACCTTTAACTTGGATGTGAGGCATTTTGCCTCAGCAGTAAGAAAAGCAAGACACAGGCCTTCAAACTCAGCCCAGAGCTATGACCCCAAGTAAATACCTTTCCTTTATTCATTACTTTGCCTTAGGTGTATTGTTAAAATAATTTGAAATAAACTAATACAGTTTCCTTCCAAATTCTGAGGCCTGAAGAATTCCTCTCAGAATAGCATCATGGAAAATACTATAGATGAACAAAGTTAGAGTCAGAAGGGGCACATTCCTGCAGTCTCATCTACTTTGGAGCTGCAGTAAGAAGTTATCTAGAGCCCATTAGACTGAGACCTGCCTGGACAACATAGACAGACCTTGTCTTCAGAAAAAAAAAATTGATAGGATTGGACTCAGAGCCCTGCTCTGTCATTTCCTATCTGTATAACTTAAAAACATATTGATTAACTCCCAGGTCTCAGCTTCTTTGTCTAGAAAATAAAAGTGACTACCTTAAATGGAGGTACTTGGAGCTTTCCTGGCACATAATAAATCCTTGATAAATATTTTATGAACTTGATAGAAAAGTGCCTCTTACATTGCGAGACAAATAATAAGAACTTAAATATAAATGCCCTCTCTCACCACCAACCCAAACTTATGCATTTCATAGAAAAAAATGAGTTCACCTAAACCAAGGCTGGACAGAAGATGAGAAAGTGAGAAAGACAGTGACATACAGCAGGAGACACAGGGACAATGTCTTAGGGGATTCTGGAAAGGAAAGAAAGTTTCCAAAATCTAAAATAAGACAAACAAAGAAAAACACAATGCATTAAGCTTCAGGGTAAAAGTAAAAGAGAATGAAAGTATCATAGATCTTTCTGGATTTCATCAGGTTCACTCAATCATTAAGTCTGCATTTAGAAATATTTATATTTGCCAAAAACCTAGAGCCTTGGCACACAGGGAGAATGAAAAGAACAAGGGACAGGGTCCAATTCATCATCAAAGAGCTGTCACACTGACAACTAGAAGAATTGGAAAGTTACAAAGTACCAGCACCAAACAGCATCAATCACCCAGCGATGGTAAATAAATTAATCAAAAATCATTGGGTACCAAAAGGTCTCAGGGAAAAATAAAAGGCAAAAGAGAAAAATGATCAGGAGTAGCAGGCAAGCAAAATAATAGAGCCTGACCCTGTTAAAGCGGAAGCCGTCTACCCTGGCGTATTGCCAATAACCCTGGCTTTAATGCCTCATGTGCCACGCCCCTAAGCAGGTGCCAAGAACAAGTGGTTGCAAAGCAGCTGTAGGTATCACCTGCCAGTCCACACTGCATGGGTGATCCATCTCATACTCCACCCATTAACTCTTCTAGAGAAAGAAGCAGCATTATCCTTGGCAGGAAACTCATGCTGGCCATCACTTTGCTCAGTATCATCTCTTGACCCACTTCAGAGCTGCCATATCTGAGTGTGGGTGAGGTAAATTTCCCAACTTCCTATCTGATGTTCTAGCAACCATTTATCACTAGTTCCAGGCCTTGGTGGAATACATGATCTATGGTATCAAGAGTCCTGATCATGAATCATATGCACAAACAATGACCATCCCAACCTGGCCTCTTGCCCCAGTTATTGAATTAATTAATTGGTTAAAAGGTGATTACAGAGGTTATTAGCCAATTGTCCACTTTCTCACTCTTTTTTCAATGAGAATGCACCAATGTGTCACCCTGGGTTCACATAGGACAGTGACATTAAAGGATTTCCCACCTAAGTTTTCAATGCATCAATGAACACAGGTTGGGAACACTCCAGCAGAGGTCAACATGTACTGCGTATGATGGTGAGTCTTCATTGCCAACTTGATTGGCTTGGGAGCCACCTAGGGGATTATTATTACACAATAGATGGCCCATGGAGGTGTGACCTTGGAGAATATATCTAGTCCCTGGCCCTTGCCCCAACCACCATGATTTCTTGCCTTGGGGCCAAGCAGCCCTGAACTGAAACATCCAAAACTTTGAGAACAAGAAACCACTTCTAGCTTCAAGGTGTGTATGCCTGGCATATTGATCCTAGAAATAGAAAGCTGACCAATGCACTATTTAAAAATTTTTTAAATTAAGTACGCTTTTCAAATGCTAACTCCAGCTCCTTTTATCATTGATCTGCAAATGATAATTTTTCATTAAATTCCACTTAAATCCAGTGAACACCCACAGAAATGACATAAGAGCAAATAAAACCAGATCTGTGTACTTTGAGCTCAGACTAGTTAGAGAGGCAGAGACCATCCCAGATCACAGATCCACCCAGACCATGACTGTGGCAAACACACAGAGACATAAAGCACAGCGGGACTAAGATCAGAACCCTCAGATGAGGTATAGAGAAAGGAGATCTGACTTGGGAGCTAGTTAGAACTTGGACAAAGGACACTTAAGGGACAGAGATCAGCTTGGAAAAACACACAAATGTGGGCAAGTGCAGGGTATGTTGTGGTCCAGCTGAGGTCCAGCAAGGGAAAATACACAAATGATATATGGTCTCAAATAGGTTGTGTACATATCATGTGCACCCAACCAGGTGATAGGTAGCTACCAAGTAGACAATGCCTATTGGTAAGTTCTGAAAAATGAGGCAGTGCATGTCATAGCTGATTAACTGAGTGAACCAGACTCACTAGGATGCACACAGAAAGAACTGAACTCTTGACTCAGGAGTGTCTTAGGAACATATTCTGTGGCACACTAGCTCTCTGGTCTTGAATGATACTCAAAAAGCATTCTAGCATTTTGTCAACTCTAGGATTAAAAGCAAATAAGCTCTTTGGAGGGATCCAAAGTGTTACCAGTCAGCATAGGCCCACTCCCTGGCCAGCCTCACAGTCAGTCATTTCACTGTGTCCCTCCTCCAACACTCAGCAGCTTTGCTTGTGACCTCATAATGGGTGGAGAAGGAGGAAACAGAAAAGGGTCTGGTGAAGAACTTTGGGAATAACAGATGCAATGCAACACCCATACCCTTAGAAGATGGGAAATGTGAAAAGCTAAGCATCCCTTTGTGGGCTTAGGAACCTAAGCCCTGCACACCTTGACAAAAGCAATGCTTCTCACACCCTCAGTCACTGGCATCTTGCAGCCCACGCTTGGAAACTCTCAACCACTCACCTCTCCAGTGGACCTTCCTGGGAAGCTGGACTCTGCAAATCTTTTCCTCTCATAGTTTCCTCTGCTCAGCAGTAGATGCACATGTTGGGCCTGTTTATATCCCCAAAGGACTAACCATTCCCAGAGTCACTCAAATGTTTTCCTCTCCACTGCCTCTGCCCAGACTGACCCAGAGTCCGGTCTCTGAGACTCCAAAGGGATCCACACTCATAGCCTCCATTTCTATCTCTTTCCTTTATACCCTGGAGGTAGGTGATGAACTAACGCTGGCCAGACAGTTTGAGGTCGCCCCCTTTTCACACATTTGCAATAGTGCCATAACTCATATCCATCTTGCTGCTGGGCAGCTCTCCACCACCAGTGGTACATGTGTGACTGTCCCAGTATGGGACAGTCCCACATGGGACAGGTATGCATACACCACCAGTGATTCAAGCTGGTAGGAAGAATTTCTTTTTAGGCAGCATCGCATGTCACTCTAAAATGGGAGGGCACTCAGCATATATTTTTCTCATACTTTGTGCATTTTACTGAAATTTCAAGCAACCATAAAAATGGAATTGGTGTCCTTAGAAGAAGCAGCACAAGATGCCATCAGATCAAGACTTTTCCTGATAACCTCATTTAACCTTAATTATCCAACTATAGACCCTATTTCTACATAGAGTAACCTTGGGAGTTACAAATTTGGAGGAAACAATTTCTTAGCACTTTCTAACTTCTCTGTGGGTTGATTTGGCTCCTAAGCAGCTCTCTTCGAAATAGTGATTCAGGGGTCCAGGCTACACTTTCATAACTCCAACTTATTAGGATCTTCAGGTTATTCTTCAAGGTCATCAACTAGTTGTCAGATGGGAGCAGGGTGAGGAAACTTCATGATTACTTATCTAACTTGGGAACACATTACTTATGCCCTCATTTAATTGACCATAATCAATCATGTAGTGAACCTAAATCAAGGGATATTGGGAAAGGTAGAAAGCCCACAGAAACCCTACTAGACCCAAATTTATACTGCTTCCTAGATACGTTCTGCTCTGAGGACAAGAGCATTTATTTTGTTTACTTCCCTACTGAAAATCTACCCTTCCTTCCCTCGGTTGTCTCCATGTTGTGATTTGATAAGGAAGAATCTTATATTCCTAGCCAGTAGCAGTATGGCACTAAGGTTAAGAACACACACTCTGAAGTCATAAGGGCAGGATTTGAACCTCAGTTCCTCTGCTTGCTAGTGAAGTCATTTATCCTTGCTCATCTGTATCATAGAGTGAATAATAGAACCTACCTTAAATTGTATAGTAAATCCATAACAATATAAGCTGAGCATCCATTACCTGAAATGCTTAAGACCAGAACTGTTTCAGATTCAGTTATTTTTAGATTTTGAGACAGATAGTTAGATAGATAGATAGATAGATAGATAGATAGATAGATAGATAGAAGATGGACGGACAGACAGACAGACGGATGGACAGACAGACAGAGGTGTATTCTGTGTATAAGATTCAAAAGAGCCTAAGCATGAAATTCATCTATGTTTCATATAAACCTTAATCACACAGTGTGAAGGTAAGCTTTTATATTTTTACTGTGCCTGCATCTTGATTGTGACCCATCACATGACTCAGGTATGGAATTTCCCATTTAGGACACTACATAAGCACTCAAAAAGCTTCAGATTTGGGAGCATTTGGGGTTTTGACTTTTCATATAATGGATGCTCAATATTTTGCAATATTTAGGACTGGCTTCTGACCTTTCTTAAACAAGTGTCTGCTATTAATATCATTTTATTATTATCCTCCACATCAAAACCTGTGTCTTACCAGTTCTCACTATGCTTGGCTATTCAGAATTCTGTGTAAGAGTACCCCACTAAAAGATGCCAGCACACCGCAGCTCATTACTTTGCAGAGGAACAGACCCCACCATTGTGAAGATTACAGGTAATTTTTCCAAATCAACTTTCTAAGATGACACATGGTCATAATAAAACCTTGGTTCACAGTGACAATCTGGACTGGTACAAACACTCCACGCTTCAATGGTTCAGTGGCCTCACAGCAGCTTTCGGTGGCCTTCAGCTCTCTGAAGAAGAGGCTATGTCCTAAGGCTAGAAGTTATTTAGTTCCCCTGCCTGACATTCTAACTTCTGGCCTTCTAGAAACAGAGATGCTGCTGTCACTATGGCAGGACGTGACAAATGATGTGGAGGGAGTGTGATGATACAGCCATCCATCCACCATGAGAGGCCAGGACCACAAGGGGGTGGAAATCTGAGAGGGAAATTGTTAATTGGGTAGCTTTAAAGCCTGCCCAGAGGAGCTCCAGAGGGAAATACGTTTCCTGAGAGGCAGAGTGCACTGAAGGCCTTAGGAGGAATAGGTCAGGGAACAGATGGAACAGAGGGGCAGGAGAACTGCCCAAGAGGCAGCAGTAGGAGCGAAAGAAGGAATGCCAGGCACACACTGCAAAAGCAGCTGTGTGATATAGTCGGCAAGAGAATTCAGACATTTTACGAGATCTGACATAGGTCTCTTAAGGTTCAGGGTTGCCACAATGTGTGAAATTAGGATGAGAGGTCTTGCTTTCCTAACAGCAGGGGTTTATTCTTGAGGACCCTCCAGAATTTAAGACTATGAGGTTCTTTAAATATTCAATGCCCTTCCTTCCCTTCAATTGTCTTTGCCTTTGATGTAGAGTTGTTTACTGGGTAAATGTGAAATGTGAAATTTCACGGTCTAGATTTAGTCTCATTCACAAAGATGTAAATGGAGGGGAGCATAAGAACACATTTCATAAAATCCCTTTGTGCAAATTACCTCTCTCGGGAGCTCGGGCTTTGCCATTACACATGAGCATCCACTGTGCCATGAAGTTCCGGTGGGCAGACAGGACTTTCCCAAGAAGAAGGGCCCGACATATGCCACAGAGCCCTGATGCTTTAGTTCTCTCTGGACAACAGCCTTTCTTCAAAGGATTAGCACTTCAGCTCCGACATGAAAGCTACAAAATTCACATCAAAGCAGCAGTGTGAGGTTCTGCTTCTGCTCGCAATAGAGCAAGAAGAATCTTTTTCTCCTACTTAAAAGGAAACGAAACAAGTAGGAAATGTGAAGTGATGGTTTGCAGCGTCTCCATCAATAAAGGACGCTGATGTCTGAGAGAGCAGGAGTAATGAGAAGAGCCTTAAGACTGCCCCAGCTAACTACCTTGAGTCTCCAGGTCACGACCCTCATAAACAAAGCCTGGCCAAGCAGGTGGAGCTGAAAACTCCAGGTGGTTTGTGCTGTACTCTTAGGAGAGTTTCTGCCATACTAAGTGGAATTATATCACTGAAGGTAAGCTGTGATAAATTAAAGGTGTGTTACCTAAACCTTAAAGAAACCACTAAAATAGCTAAACAAGAGTTATAGCTATAAGGAGAAAAGGAGATAAGTTTTACATAAGTGAAAAAAGATAGGAAAAGAAGAAAAGGAAACCAAAAATAAATGAAACAAAGAGAAAACAAATGCTAAGAAGATAAACTTGATTAACAAATAATCTCGTTAAGTGGGGGAGATGTAAGCACTCACGTTTAAAACACAGATTGCACAAGCTAACCAAAGTCTAATGATGTACAAAAATAATTATGTGTCACAGCCAAGTGGGACTTCTTCAGAGGTGCAAGGCTGACTCAACATTCAAATATCAAGCAATGTAACATGTCATATATCAGCATGCTAAAAAATACATAGTATGAAAGGATGCAGAAAAGATTTTGGAAAAAAATGTGATACTTCTCCATTTATGATAAAAAGGAAGAAATCTATCAGTAAGATGGAAATGGAGAATTGCATAAACTTGATAAACAGCACCTACAGAAAACCCATAGCTAAGATCAGACCTAATAGCGAAACACTGAATATAAGGAAAGGAAAAGAAATTAACAGTCACTGGAGTTAGAGGCAGACGGAGTGGAAGAAGACGGAGTGGAAGGATCTTGGGACAGACAGCACTGCTGTACATCTGGACGATGAAAATGAACACATGAAACTATACACAGGATATTGTATTAACCAAACAGACATGCACACGCGTGCACACACACACACACACACACACACACACACACACACACACACACACGCAGAGAGAGAGTAAAGCAAAACTTGTAGAACATGAACAAATTTGATGAATTATACCAGCATCAATATCTGTTTGTGGTGTGGTCATGCAGTGATACCAGATTTTATTAAGGGAAATTGGATAAAGGGGCACAGAATCTGCATCATTCCTGGCAACTACCATGTATGTAACTCTGATTATCTCAGAATAAACATTTTTATGGCAGAGATTTTGAAATTTGATTTTAAAAATCTAATATCAAACTACACTTTCTGTGCACCCTTCAAAGGTCGGAACAGCTCCCACCTCTTACAGAAAGCTCTTTATGAGCTCTCCTCACTGCCACTGAATGTTCAGCCTACAGCAGCGCTATGTCACAGTGCCTCCATCACCCGGTGGAACAGGAGCACCTTGTGACCTGGAACCCTGGCATCAAGACAACTCAGGCACATGAGCCCAAGCAGCTGCAATTAGCACATACCAATTGCCTTGCTGATGGGCCTCCCACTGAGACACCTCCCTGTGAGGTTACTTTGCACTCTGATAACAAAAAAGAAAGGAAATCTCTTGTACCTTTGGCCTTCGTCTTTGTATTTCTAATCAGGGCATTCTTCAGACGTTCTGCTTGCTGTCTAGCTGTAGAACTCCATGCATCTGCATTCAGTATAGCATTCACAGGACAAAACCAGGGTCTGTCTCAGTCTGCTCTATTATTCATGCATCCCAGGGCCTCAGCTGCCTTTGCAGAGGACCATGCATTGCCCTGGTACCCATGAACTCCTTTCTTGCCTAGGCGGGTAACTCAAAGCCAGGAGTTCATATGGTTAGGGTTAGGTCACTCTTACCTTCTTCCTTATTAGGTTCTTTGTGTTTGGACTTTACTGAAGAGAAGAAATCTTGAGAAGAGAGTGGGCAGGCCTCTACCTCATGCCTCTTTGTTAAACAGGGGATTCATCACAAGTTTTCTATATTCTTCTGCAGATGTTTTGTGATCAAGTTCACTATCATTTAGTTTAAGGTAATTTTGTCTGCACTTCACACTCAAATCAACTGGTTAAAAAAAAAAGACAAAAAAGAAAACAGTCAATAGGCTGACAGCCTCAGAAGTAGATAAAGATATTAGCAGGAGGCCTGCTGTTTCCAACGAGCATGAGACAAATAATGATCAATAGTTTTTATCTCCTAATGACTAGATGGTGATTGGGTAGCCTCCAGCTAAGAACTTCACTTGATGGCTCCAGTGTTGTTTTTAGGAAGGAGGGAAAGCTAATTTTTATGAGGCCTCAGGAGAACCGTACCCATCCAAAACACCTGGATCTCAGCAACTGTGATTCTAGCAGACAAACTGAGCTGCATCAATTCTCACTGCCTCTTGTAATCACCAACTTCATCTTCCAAAAAACTCCACCCTCCATCCTAAAAGCTTCTGTACATGCCAAGAATCATCTCATATATTTCAAACTTTGGAAAGGGACTGTGGTCCATGAAGACTATTTGTACCCCCATTATGTCCTCTTTGGAATCTTTAAGAAGGTGTGTGACACCATTCCTGCGTTTTTCAAACTCTGCATCATCCAAACCACGCCAAAGCAGCCTACCTCCTTCTTTGTCAATGCACTGCCCATGGGCATCAGCCAAGGTACGCAGCATGCCTGCACTCCACTCCATTAATGAATTAATTGCTTCCTCCTTCCCTTTGCTGAGTTGGCTGTCTCCAGGTGACACACTTTTCCTACTTCCCCATATCAATCATTTTCAGAAATTTTCACTTAAAGGCATCACCAGGTAGCATGGCAGCAAACTTTGCAGTCTTTTGGTAACACATTTCCTCTGTGCTCTCCCACTTACTGACACCATAGCAGAAAATGCCCCCCTCCTCAGCCACTATACTTTAGTTTCTTAGTTGCCCAGGTAATTGTTTCTGTTCCAGTTCCAGCCACTGTGATGCACATTGTAAGAACCAATCCCCAATTAACAAGCCATTCTGCCTCTGTCCTTCCTCCTTGCTTATCTCATTTAAGCCCTGGACCACCAGAGACCAGGGGATATTCTGGGAATGATCCCAATCAGTGACCAATGATGTCAATGTAAATGAATCTGCCTCCAAATTCTGGGCGTCATTTCCGTGTTTCTGTTTACCAATGCAACAAAAACTCCTTGGTGCTAGTTTTCTTGGAAACCATGCTGCTATTAAATTGGTTATGCAGACTCAGGGGACAATTTCCCTATAAAAGACAAGTCCATGTTCCCTATGGCAGAGGTCCATGGCAGACATTGACCAAGTCTGTGAGTGAACAGCTGCCTCAAGGCAATCATAAGAAGCTGCACAGCTTGGAAAAGCCTTTTCCATGGTACAGCAGTGCCATGTCAATTCTCAGGGATACTAATGGGCCCTGCAGTCTTCTTCTTAAGGAATTCAATGGCCAAACAAGCATGGTATGTGTGAAATAAGAAAATTCAGGAAGAAGTTTTGTTTTGTTTCCAAACATCATACAGCCTTCTACATAATCGGATATGAAGTTTTCCCCCAGAGGAAGTCAGATGAGGTGTGACTTCCAGATGATGCCGTCTTGTAGTCTTTCATTCTTAGTATCTCATGAAAATATGTAATCTCACAAAGCGCTTGGCGGTAAACATGTCCCAGAAACATTCCACAGAAGCGCAGGTTCCATCGGCCCTCTAGGGGAGAGCCTGCCCTTTCTACAGCCTCCACTCAGAACACTGCGCAGCCACTTTTCTTTGCCTAAATCTCCCCTAATAGCAGAATGTGAGGAAAACACAAAAACAATAAAAATCCAAGCTACTGGTAAGCACTGAAATCAAAATTACCCACAATGAAGTTACAACATAAAACACCTTACAGGAAGAACCCAAAACGAAAAAAACAATTACAACTAAGAAGCAAACTGTACCCTTACCACCTGCTCAGCAATCAATACCATCACCCTGTCTACAGGAGTGGTGTGCAGGTCACCCTTCCCAGGCCGTATCAGGGGCGAGTGAAGTATGGGAGAATTGTACTGAATCACTCACCAGCCCAAACTAGGATTCTGAGCAGCTGCCTAGGAAAAGAGGGTTTGTGTGCCCTGTGCTGCAAGCAAATGCAATCACTCCGTCCAATTAGACCAAGAAGCCAGTCAGGGAGCTAACGGAATCCTTTTTGCAACTGAAGAGACCTGGGAACAAGATATCAAAGTGGGCACTCAGTGCTTTCATTTGTCCTTTCAAAATTATAAAATTGCCCATTCTTTGCATTAGCACCTACCAAGGGACATCAACAAAGAGAATGAGACATCTGATTTACAGGGGCCAGCACTGAGAGCAAGAGGATTTATACCAAAGAAGACAAAATGCAAGCATAAGCGCTGCCCGTCTCCCCAGGCCTGCATAGTTCTCATGTTAGACTGTCATTTGTGTGATCACTGTAGTAATTGCAAGGAGGTAAATTTAGACTTAATAAGAAAGCTTTCTAATTCTGTGCATGTGTCTACAGGGATCAAGCTGCCCAGTCAGATGTAGAAAGACTAACTTGGGTGATCCATAGATTTGAAAAGATCCAATTGCCTTGCCAAGAACTGCCACTGTATGTGCTCTTGTGGGGAGGGACACTGGATCTATATATCACTCAGTTTGCTTCTCATTGCAAGATGGCATGTGCTGGCTGTGCCCTCTGTTCTCCAGCAAGAGAGGAAAATATCCTGGGGAAGGTTTGCACAGCATGAACCACACTGAAGCCGTGGTATCTATCATGTCAACTTGCCGTGAAAAAGTCCCTGGACTGAGAGATAAGCAAGGCCCAGCTGGGTGGTATGTGCAGATACTCTGTGACGCAGTGAGGGATAGAGATAAATATTGAAGCTTTAACCCAAGAATAGGTGCCAGCAGCTTCTAGGAGTTAAAAAACATTCTCCACTAGAATGCTACCTCTGCTTAATGGAATTAGGAAGCTGGCAACTCAAGTAGTTTGGTAGCTCACGTCTTGGTGTTAACACCTGGGTTATAAACATGGAGAAATGACATATTCAAAACAACAAAAAATATAGATAGACACAGAACTAAGTAAAGCTCTTAAAGATTAGAGACAGGAAAGCAACTGAAAATATGAGCAGCTCTGAAATCATAGTATTGTGGGGTCTAGATACAAATGAAGGACTTGAGGACCGAGACTTCAATTCCTGGGAGCCTGTGGGACCCGAAGTAGGTTCTATCTAAATTCAAGGCATGAATTTCCCAAATCCTAGCCCATCTGCACACATAAATCCTTGAGTAAGGAGGAAGGAAAGATCTGTCCCCAGCTAAACCAGTACAGGGCTGTTGAGGCAGGGAAACGCAAACAGCCTCGAAATCAGAAACCAGCCAAAGACTCCCTAACTCGGGAACAGAGTCGATAGTTCTTCTCATTATACAATTGAGCAGGAGACAAAAGCAACCATTAGAGCCCTACTCAGTGTTAAGGGTTAGGATTCTGTGATGTCAGCCATACATCCATTCAGACAGGAGTAAACAAACATTTGCAAGGGGAGAGAGAAAAAGATGAGACAGAGACTACCAAATCTTCTCCCAAAAAGAAAAATAAATAAAATTATCTCTGAAAATGATGTCATAAATCAAAATTCCAAGCCATCTAAAAATGTAACCGTAAAAAGGAAAGCAAACCAAAATGAGCAATTGAAACACAAAATCAATCCAAATCCCTTTATAGAAGTGTGGAAGTCACTATGTTTAGGTGGATTAATGAAAAGATAACATCTTTTAAATGAGCAAAAAACGACACTGCAAAGACAAAAATGAAACAAGAAAAATGATATGAAAATGAGCCAGCAAGAAATCTTAGAAATGAAAACTGTAGTCATAGATATACAGAAGTTTTTCAAATCAATAAGAGGATAAAACATACCCAGAAAAGAGAAGTGGAGGCAAATTATTGAGGCCAAGGACAGTACTGGGAAATTTGCCCAAGGGCTGTACAGAGAAAAATACACAAAATATGAAAGACTCACTAGGAAAGGTGAACAGCAGAGAGCATGGCACAGACTAAAAGAAAGTTCCAGAAGAGCAGAAGGGACAGGAGGGCTCAGCAACAGCAGTGGGGGAAGACAGGTTTCCAGAAAAAGAAAGTGAAATCTCTTTTTTTCTTTTCCAGGACTGGGGTTCAAACTCACGACCTTGCGCTTGCCCAGCAGGCACTTGTGCCACGAAGCTATTTCCCCAGCCCCAAGAAAATGAAATCTTAAGAACAAAGTGACCTCCACTTACCAGGCAAGGAAAGTAAAAATGAATCACCACTTAGATACATCATTGTGAAATTGCAGACCATTAAAAGCATGGGATAAGTTTTGAAATCTGTCTTTAAAAGCACTGCTATAAAATTTAGATTAAAAAAAAAAAACCACTTCCTGTACTCAACCCTAGATACCAGAAAAGTGTAATATCCTTCAAACACTACAGAAAAAAAAAAAAAAGGACAATGTTTATATGCAACAAAACAATTATTCTAGAGAAAAGGCCAACTAAGGTCATGTTTGTGCTTCCTTTTCTTTATTTTCTCTTTCTCTCTCTCTGCTCTTTCTTTCTTTCTTTCTTTCCTGCTTTCTTTCTCTTTTTCTGTCTGTTATCTAGTAGTGGGGACTGAACCCAGGACTTTCGCATTGAGTTGCATCCCCAGCCTCACTCTTTTTTTTTTTTTTTTTTTTTTTTTTTTTTTTTTTTTTTTTTTTTTTTTTTTTTTTTTTCATTTTCTGTATTTGCTACAGAGTCTCACTATGCAGACCGGACTTTAGTGATCCTCCTGTTTGCAGTCTCTACAGCACTGGAATTACATGTGTGCGCCATGACTCCTAGACTCATTTGCTGGTTTAGTGCATCCAAGGGGCAGGGCCAGCACAGCATGCTGGACCCAGTATCAAACCTCTGGGCCCTGTGCTTGCCAAAGCAGGTGCTTAGTCCATGGAGCTATGTCACCAGACCTTCAGCCCCCTCCCCCCTTTTTGAGACAGGCTGTCACTAAGTTGGTAAATTGCCCAGGCTTAGCTCAAACTTGTGATCCTCCTACCTCAGCCTCAAGTGCTGATATTACAGGTATTTATCGCCACACTCAGCTGTAAAGTCACTTTTCAAACATAAAATTTGAAACCAAAGGGAAGATATGATCTAGAATAACTGGTTTTGAGGTAAATACAGATAAAAAGTTGATATATCATTAAAGACATACATTTATTAAGTACATAATATTATAAAAGTATTATTCTTAGTGCTCTGCAATGAAACATAGATAACAAAATATTTCCTATATAGACAGAATCTCTAAATATCAGTGTAAGGAAAATATCGGTTGGAAGGCTCTGGCCAAAGAGAGACTCCTGTGACTGAGGTCAGGAGATTAGTTACAAGCACAGTAGCTGAAATAATTTTTAAAAATGAGAATATATGAGCCAACTTTCTCCCTACTGAAAATGGAGTCACAAACATGGAAAGGAACAGGCTAGAGCAGACATGATATGGGGTTGTGTTTGGGAGTACAGATGTCTACTTGTGGTTCCCAAAGGATGGGCAGACACCCTTGAGCACAGAGGCAGAGACCTGTAGACGTAGGCATTCTAGCTCTGTCTGATAACTTCTGGGAGCAAGACAGTCATGAGCAGTGAACGTGCAAAGCAACAGACCTTGGTTTCTAAAAGAGTCAAGGATTTCTCAAGAAATGATTGATTTCAGGGCTGAGGCAAGGAATGTCTGAACCCAGGTTATTCAGAGCCAGGATAATAACATCACTATTCAAGAGGCACAGGATCCAACTAGACATAGGTTCCATGATACAGACTGGGAACAACTTTGACATCAAAATAAATTTTTAGGGCCAGTGAAATAACTCAGTGGACTGAAGTGCCTGCCTAGACAAGCTTAGGCAAGCATAGGGACTGTTGGTTTGATCCCTGGCATGACATGCCTTGCCAGCTCTACCCCCAGGGCAGCTGAGCCAACCAGAGTCCAGGCAGAGTGGAGCACACCTATCACCCCAGCACTGGGGATACTGAAAGCAGGAGGCTCACCACAAGTCTGAGCTGTGTAATGAGACACTGTAACAACCCACTACATTTAAAAATATAAAATTATGCAAGATTATAGCCAATTGAATAAAATAAACCATGAGCACATACATACATGTACACACATGCATACAGACACGTATGCAATCATAGAGAATCATCTGTTCTTCTGAATTGATGCACTGGGAGGACCTAGCATCTTCACTGTGATTTTCCTCCTCAGAACGTACAACCTGAAGCTACTGATGAGGAAACATCAGAAACACAAACGTATGGAACAGTGTTCTGAGTAACAAGCCTGTACTCAAGACTTACTGAGGTCATGAAAAAGCAATAAAAACAAAGCAACTGTCGAGGGTGATGGAGACTAATAAAACACGACAACTAAATGTACCAAGTGACCTTGAGTTGGCTCTTGCAGCTATAAAGAGCATTACTGGCACAAACAGATCTGTGCACGGGGCCTGCGGTAGCATGTGTGTGACACTAGTGTCATCTTCACTGTTAATTTCCTGAATGTCACAGTTATACTGTGCTTTTAGAAGTAAATGTCCCTGTTTTTGGAAAATATATGCTGAGTTGTTTGGGAACAATGAGCTATTATGGTGTACTTCTCACAAATGTATTAGGAAAAATGTGTATGCATTTTTAGCCAGCCACAGATCAAAGATATTGTTTTAAAAATTGTATCCACATTGAACATAGGTGTAACAGATTTTTTCCCAACATTATCTCTTAAGCCATACAGTATAGCAATTATGTATATTATACTGACATTATATTAGGTGATATAATTGCATAATATAATAAAAGTATATAAGACGATACATACAGACCACATGCTAATGTTATGTCATTCATATAGAAGAAAGGAGCATTCACAGAATTTGGTATTTGCTTGGAGTTTTTTCTAAAATAAATGCCCCACAGAAACCAAGGGGAACAACTGGACAGAGAAAAGGAGAATGAGAAGAGACAGAGCCTGGAGGAAGAGAGAGGGAGGGAGTGAGAAAAGGAGGGAGAGAGGCACAGAGAGAGAGACAGAGACAGAGACAGAGAGATAGAGATCAATAGGAAGAGTATAGTTAATGTGTTTTAGAGGGGGAAGAATGCAAACATGATATAGAACTCCTTATGGAAGAGAACACCCTCAGAAGGGAGCTAAACCTGATACCAGCTGACCAATTCACAATGGCCCGCTGGTGTTTAGCAAATTGGCCTTGAGCCAAGTCATGTGAATGTCTAGGGATGGAACCTGAGACAGGATGCTTCGTGCCTCTACTTCTCCCAATAAAAGACCTTGGCAGATGGACTCGTACTTCCCTCGGACCAGCCACACCAGCCTTTCTTCCATACCTCCCATCAGAGCCAATTAAAACCAATGCTGCATTTTCAATAAGCTTTTAGTAATGTCCCTCACTGACCTCACGTGCAAGTCATGGATAACAGAGAGCTAAGCAAAGTACAACCAACCTCAGCTCACTTCAGCAGTATAATTGCATTCTGAGATAAGAGAAGCATCAATCAAAAATGATGTGCAAAACACCACTAATCTAGGGTCCTAAAAATAATGTAGTGGGGAAACGCATGGCAAAGAACATATAAAATAAGACATGACCGACTCACTAGAAGGCAGGCTGAAGTGGCCAGATGCTCCTTGTCACACAGACTCACTAGGGATGAGAGAGCTTGATCATGCCAGTTGTCCTGGGTTCGTTGGAGGCAACACCAGTGCTGTTGCCTTTGGTGATAATGATTTTCCATCATCATACCGCATGAATCATTCTTGCTAAAGTCCTTAACCTAATAAAACAGAGCCTCTCCATTTACACAGTGGGTATCTTCATTGGGAAAATCAGTACAGATCGGAATTATGCATAAAGTACTTTATGTTAGCTATGGAAGACTTGGATCTGGGCCTCTAATTTTTGAAAGAGTTCTCATCTACACAATGTCCACCAAGCTATCTGAAATTCATGTAGGATGAAGGACAAGTTTTCACTCATGTGACCCATCCCCAGCCCTCATGTCCATATTGTTGTATCAATCAAGGGACCCTTACACATTGGCAAGTTCCCTCGCTGAGGTAGAACTTTTCCTGACATCAAAAGAGCTGCATAAGCAAATGCCCAGATGGGGAACCGAGTCACCAAGACATAGCCTACAGCTCTGCAGTCCGTGGCTGACAGGGTTCCATCCCAGAGCCCACAGACATTGATCCTAAGAAGGCTGGGTGTTCAGCTCAGGACATTAGCTGTAAGCCCTTCTATAGTGAAACTCCCACCACAGGCAATTGATAAAATTGTCAATGAATGAATGACCAGGTCACTGTTTTGACTTGTTATAACAAACAGCACAGCTGCTTTCTGGAAAGAGGCCAGCAAGTTCAAGTGCTGGGAAGTGTACACAGAGAAGCAAACATGCTCTTAGATGCAGAGTTAGAAGCAGTCAAGTTCATAGCTGCAGAAAGGAGACAAGTTTCAGGAGTCTCCTTCTTCCAGCTGTCCTCCTCATTTCTCTGCTACTTGGTAGCTCCACCTTTTGCAGGCCTGAGGATCAGGGACAGTTCTTCTCACCTGTTGGACAAGAGGTCCCCACACCCTCTCGTGCAAGTTTTTCCTCTGTTGTGGCTGTGAATGATAAAGACAGTGCCATTCAAGACTCTTCTCAAAGCAGAAAGGTCAAGGAGAAGTCTCTGTGACACTTGCCCTAACTTGTCCAGATTGGCACCACATCCATGGCATCCTAAGTGGCTGCACCAATCACGGGGTCACAGAGTCCCCAGCAGCAGTATCACAAAGACTTTTCCATCTTGTTCAGTGATGCAGCGCTCCTGGGTGCGAACTCATCATAGCTGCTTCAAGGCACATACATATCTGTGATTGTTATTTCTATTATTTTCTCTCCATGAACAAATGAGAAAAACACTGATGGCTTCTCAACTGTTTCTTAGGCCTAGAACTTCAGGGCTTATAAGACAGAAGTGCATCTGTGAAGATTATTTTTACATGATAAAAGTCTTGCTGTCACTCTTTTCTTATCTCTTATTGTATCTTTTTTTTTTAACTCTTTTTTTTTTCTTGTTTCAGAACCTTTGTTTGTTTATTCACTCATTTTTATGGTGGGCTCAGCCCACCCCGAGGGCAGGGCTGGTGCAGCATGTGGTGCCGGGGATCGAACCTCGGTCCCTGAAGCCACCCAAGCTTTTCCAAGCAGGCGCTTTAGACCACTGAGCCATCCTGCCGGGCCCTCTTACTGTATCTTTAAACGCTACAAACCAACATCAATCTCAGCAATTAAGTGCACTAAATAGTAGCAATTTCCTAAAGATAGAGCCCAACAAATTGTAAACACGAATAAAAGATCACAAAGTGGGCGTCGGTGGGAGACCAACCTCACCAGGAGTCCAGAAAAGGCTCTTGTTATGCTTTTGTAAAACAGTTGCGTTTCACCCTGGCGCGGGGGCCATCACAGTCCTGCACGTGTCCTTCCACTCCCAGTATCTGTTCTGCCAAAAGCAGCACTTTGCTAGAACATTGAGGTCTGTCAAAAGCGTACCAGAAAGTTGGCCTCTTCTCATGGTCCCAGAAACTGCCGATTCTCCGGGGAAACCTGAGGCCACTGACTGAAGTCCCTTTTACCTGATCCCCAATGTCATTCATCTATATAGCTGGGATCAGTCCAGACCTCAGCCCCTCACACTACACAGAAATGATTCCACAAATCAATGTTTGATCTAATTCTCACTCCACCAAGAAAACTCCTCCTTCCCCATGTCCTCCCACTTATTAGAATCCCTGTCTGACACAAGTTGTGGGAAAGAGAGATCCAGCCTTTTCTAGGCCCCTCAGCAGGCTTGAGCCCCACGGCATAGGGGAAATGAAGCCATGGCTTTATTCCAGAAAAGAACATGTATTTGTAACATTTATAAAATGCATCTCTTTCTGGGACAGAGCCTCCAGAACTGTAAGCTACCTGCAACAGGCATTCAACAAAGACATGTCTGCATCCTGCAACATGGATGCGAAACCAGTAGAGACTATTTTCTTCCTTCTCAGATGGCAGTGCTCGACATAAATGTGCATATTCCTTTTCCTTCTTTGTGCTGCTTTCGGCTCACTGCTAGATCCGTGAGGCTCAGCCTGTGAATGAATGTAAGACTGAAGACTCAATCATGATAACAACTAGGGGGGCAGCTCTCCAGAATAACAGCCCCCCTCACTCAGCCTAATGAGCATCTGGTCCTGTACTGTTCTTACTCTCTTATTTGAGGGGTGTGTGTGAGTGTGTGTGTGTGTGTGTGTGTGTGTGTGTGTGTGTGTGTGTGTGTGTGTGCATGCTCTGCCTAGACTGGAAGGAAGAGATGGCTTACAGAACTCTCGCTTCCCTTCCCCCACCCAGAGCTCTGCAAACAAGGAAAGACACACACCAGTAACCTAAATCATATTGAACAAAGGAATGAATGAAATAAAATACTTCTGGCTCTGTTCCCAACTTTGGAAAAATAACTTGGAGCATATGTCTTCCCAGCATACTGCTGAAATGTCTCCATGAGATTCAGATGCTTGCTGCCGAGCCCACAGCCCCTCGTGCCTCTCCCTCTGTGCCGAGCAAAGAAGCCAGGTGTCCTCAATAGTCTCCTGTACCAGGAAACAAGGGGGGGGCAGTTTCTGCAGATGTGCCTGCTGACCCTGAGAGACGCAGAGAAAACACTGAATAAATGAATTTTGAAAAGCAGCCCACAAATGCAAAACTGCTGTCATTTTACCCCTGCACATCCTCGCCCCCACCATGCCCTGCTTCTGGGACATGCCACATAGCCTATCTCTAATTAATGCAGAACACAGATACACGTGCACATTCATAATGATGGGGCAAATGAAGAGTATTGATGCAAGTGTCATCCCAGCCCAGTGTCTGAGTAACAGAGGCTGGGACATAGCCATTAAACCAAGGCTTTTGTTGCTCCACCCCACCAGTCTACCAAGCCATCCATATATTTGAATTCTACTGGTGAAGGTATTCTGGACTCAACTATGACATACTACAAACCACAATGCAACCTTCCCTAGGGGACCCTGATACCAGCTCCCCAAAAATCAAGCACTCCATAGATGCAGAGTGGTCTGGCATGAGACAAAGCAAGATATTTGTAGCTGGCCCTGTGGACATTCTAAGCTGCCTTACTCACTGTTAGCTATGAGCCTGCCAAGCCATTCTACTATTGAGTTTATGCCAAATGACTGCTTAGGAGTGAAACTGAAAGAGTGATAAGAAAGGTGGATATGAAGTACAGTAGACAGTTGGGGCTTCTGTACCTGAGAAGACACTAAACGCAGCAGCAGCAGCAGCAGCAGCACGATACCATCAAGGTGGTGAGTTTTGCATAAAAAGAGGAAGATTTCCTAGGTAACATGCACCAAGGAACACAGATCTTGAAGGAAAGTGATTATGAATATCCTAGAAAGATGAGAGGTGTCCTGAAGAGAACCTAAATGCAGAAGCTAACCAAGAAGATGTCAGGAGATCAGAAGACTGGGTATGTAAGGCCTGGGACTTACACAAAAGCACAATAGAAAGGAAGTCAGCATGCCAGTAACTGCAGCCCACGCAAAGCTGCCCAGAGTTGGTGCAGCTGAAAGAACCGCCATTGTTCAAACAGCACCCATGCAGAAAGGGATACAGAGTGGGTTCATGGCCACCTCTGTGCCCCGCATCACCTTGCAGAATGCCGGGCATGGTGCAGCACACCTACAATCTCAGCATTAAGGAGACTATGGCAGGAGGAAGAACCCAGTGATTTTCAGGCTCGCCTAGGCTACACAGTGAGTTTGACTGCAAAGTGAGACCCTTGTCTTATAAGCCGAGGGAGGGGTAATCGTTAACATATGTGCTGAAAGTAAGAATTCTCTTCTTGAGCTGTGAGTGCTGCTGGCACCCTTCCACAACTGGAACCAGCAGGTCCTGAAGGACCTGAGAACCCCCTAAAGAGCTCGCTGGTGCTGAAGAGGGGAGCTATGGATTCAGAGTGTGCAGAGGTCCAGGCTGGTGAGCACTGTTTAAAGAAACGTGAGGTGCAGTGAATGTCACCACTAAAGGACATTTGTCTTGAGCAACCACGGCCTGAACTCGTGTGTCCACCAGAAAAATTGGCATGAAAATGTCTCACCACTGCCTTCTAAAGTTAGTTCTGGATATCTGTTCCTAGGCAGTTACTTCTATGGCTTCCTCATTCCAACCATGGCAACATGAAACCTGCCCCAGAAAGAGGGTGAGGGGTTCCTCAGACACGGACCTCTTGAAATCCTGAGCCATCCCACAGAGCATATGTGACCCATTTGAACCCTACTGGTAACCCTACTGGTAAGGTCTTGTGCTGTACCCCACTGAATAGGACTAATGCTTATCAGACTCAAACTTGGGGGCAGGGGAGGGGCCTCAGTGAGCACCAAAGCACATATGTAGAAACAGAGCCTGCAGAAGCCATTTGTGCCCTACAGAGGGGAAAGGCCCACAGAAGAAAAGAGATAGGGCAGGTCCTGTGCCCCACAGAAACTGCAGAGCAACTAAGAGGTTTGTGCTCATGAAACCGTAATAGTCCTGCACCACCTAAAATAAGTGTCTGGCATGTTCTTTGTCCAGATGTATGTTAGAGCCACTGAAGAGCTTTTAGAAAACATGGTCAACTTTGTCCCACTCTAGGATGTTTTTGTCCCACTGAAATAGGGTGTGGTGCAGGCAGTAGCATCATTTAAAAGTTGTCTGGGTATTTTCAAGTACAGCCTCAGTTGAGTAATTTTAGGCCAGCTACAGAACCCGTAAGACCTTGGATGTAGGGATCCATAAATGTAGGGGTCCCTTGATCTTACTGTGAATAGTTTAACGGAGGGGGGCATAGCGGTAGGAATGAGAAAGAGAGACAAAATGAAAAGCTGGGCTAGGTGGTCGCCGGTCTGCCTGATGGGTAAGACTAACTCAACTCACACAAAAACGATCCTTTATTTATACTTTTGCAAAGTTTACAACCCATGACACAAGGCTACCCAGTAACCAATAGCTGGCCTGAACCAGGCAGGATGTTTTCCTCAACAGGATGTTTTTCTCAGCACCGGGGTAACTTTCTGCTCCAGGCAGGGAGGCCCAGTCCCACCTACACACACTTGATCAAATTCCTGGCTTCCTGCAGCTCCCAACACTTGGAAGAGAGGGCGATCTCTGAGAATAGTAGGAGTGAATAAAGGCTTCCCCAAAAGGACAGGTAAGGAAGGAAAAGAGAACCTGGACTGCAGGGAAATAATGTACAAACATCCAGAATGTCCCTGCTCATGGAGGCGTGGAGGCCAAGCATGATAACACCCACTTGATCTGGTGGACAGCAGGAAGAGTGAGTCCCCAGGACGGGTAGTTCACCCACATAGACACATTTCCATTCACAGAGCGCAGATCCTTTCAGCAACAATGTGGGGTAGGCAACCAGAAAGACATAAACATATCCATTTTACAACAAGGAAATGTAGACTCAGAGTTTGAGTGACTGGGTAAGAATGGTGTTTTCAAAACATCAGCCCAGTGATAGCACACAGTGTGAATTACAGTGTGGGAGAGAGATTTCCAGGAGGTCCCTTGAAGACTGATACCTTCCTGCAAATGGGAGGTAATACCAGTTCATGGCATGACAAAGGCCCTGGAAAACACAGCAGAGAGAGGAGCTAAGAGCCACCTGCCTGCTATGTATCCCGCTATTTGTGCTTGGTGCCTGAGCACCAATGTTTAACACAGTGGGTTAAAGATGGAGCAGTTCTGTTTGCATTAAGATCTGAGGAGGCTGCAGAACAGAGAGGGCAGATGCACGGAGCAGACAGGCCTGCCAACTTGGCCTTCCAGCCAGGGGTGCCGTCCTATACAATGTGATTTTTTTTTTTTTTTTTTTGTCTTTTTGAGACAGGGTCTCTCTATGCAGTTGAGGCTGGTCCTGAGCTCACTTTTGTAGCCCAGGCTGGTCTCGAACTCGCACCGATCCTCCTGCCTCAGCCTCCCGAGTGCTGGGATTACAGGCGTGAGCCACCACGCCCAGCCTACAATGTGATTTTAAGGATAAAGAAAGGTTTTTGTCCCCATCTCCCACCACTCATTTTATTAGGAATTTGAGATAATTAGTGAGATGCTCTAATTTCATTATCTACATGGACCAGCCAGTCTAGGAAGAACAGGAGGTCTCCCAAAACGCTAACCTGGAACCACTTCTTCTATGCCTATTTCAGGGCTGTCTGGAGGGGTTGGATTAAGCTGTTTAATTCTAGAGCTTCCAGTTGACAGGTCCATTCAGTTAGCAAAATGGAACCCCCAACACCTCCAACTTGGCTACAAGGGGGATGCATTTGGAAGTCACACCCATGCTTAAATTTGTTACTTATTCAGAACTTAAGAAGACAAGGAGTCCTAGTCATAGGTCCTTTCTCAGCGACCCCAAGAGCTGATGGCTTTGGAGCAGGAACACAAGCAGATTCTTCGTCACTCTTATGGATTCCACTTTGGGAAATACCCTCATGGCACCAGAGTCCACATTGTTTAAGCATCTTGTTTAGTTATAGATGGTTGCAACCACCAAACACCTGTTTCCAGGCAGTCCAATAAATAATTGGAAAGCTCTGTCCTGTGGCATTTAAGCTCTGAGAAGGCACATAAACCAAGAAAAATATTTTAATATTCTTTATCCTGTTAAATAGCCTAACAAGCCAGCTGATTATACTGCTGTACCTTTACAAGGCAAAAAAAAAAAAAAAAAAAAAAAATGGCATAAAGGCTTGATTTTGTTTTTAGGAGAGACGACTTCATAACTCAAGTTCCTGCAATAAGGCTTAAATTCTATGCCTTTGAGGAGGAATCAAGGGCTGATATTCATTCTCTCTTCTCCACAGGTCAGGAGATTTAATGATTACGCTTTTCACAATATCTTGGACTAAGTTAACCTTTGTCATTCAGAGGCAGCAGCTAAACTACCTGCTGGTACCAGAAACCGTGTCCTCCCCACTCTGGGTCAGAAGTTCATAGATCAATACCACTTCCATTTGCCCATGTCTCTCAGGTCACTTTCTACCCTAAGAAGATGTGGAATTGGCGCCTACACTCGGCCCAACATGCAGCTAAGCAATGCCCTGGGTAAAGAAATCAGAAGTCCACACTTTGGCTATTATGACTTCTAAAACAACTTTTGTGTTCAACATTTGTTTTGCTAACTTGCGCTTAATTACCCCAAGCCCGTTTCTAAGCCCCCTCCCCCTTATTGCCCCACTCCAAGGATATCTAAGTGAACTTGGCTATGATCCACACAGATGTCAGTTTGCTGGTTTCCTGTCCTTCTTCCCCTCCTGTGTCTTTCTTCTACTCAGAAGATTTGACTTGTAGAAATTGCTCCATATTGGACATATGTTCCGGAAGGTGTGGCACTAGTACTAGAACATCTGTGACCTCACCCCAGGATGAAGACTTTCCTCTGATGCTCAGTGCTAGGGGCAGAGAAGAGGGTTGGGTCCTGCTTCCCACTTTCCTATACAAAGTGGGCTCCCAGAGAGGAGGGGAATGAAAAAAGGATGGGGGGAGCTGTTATTGCTTCTTGGGTTTAGCATATTTTGCCAAAACCATTGTACATCACTTTCCTCCCTTTGTCTCTTTCTTTCCCAGAAGACATCATCAATGTCAATGTGTCTTGCCTCCTCCAGGAAGTCTTCCCTCACTCCATTTACTAGAAGTAATCACTCCCTTGAAAAATAGTCCAATCTAGCCAACAGGCATCTACCCCTCAAGACCATGCCAGTATTGGCAGCAGTATTGATACAAGATAATACCAGATTATGTTGTTTAAAGATTTTCTTCAGACAAAAATAATAAAAGTTAGAATAAAACAAATATAATATTAAAAAAAAGAACAGAAGCAGCATGAAGTCCTTATCATGGTGCTTTCAAGTGAAATGGGGCACTAGAAAAGACAGTCACAGAAGCACATCAGAGCTCGTATAGCTCTGATTCTTGATACACAGGTCTAAAACAAGCCATCTCTAGCAAGCCCTCTGAGCAGATGCAGTGAGCAACCTTGCAGAGGCAGAGGATTCAGTTCTTCTCTCCAACTTGTTTTTGGAATACCTCAGAAAGTCAAAAATAATTCCTGGGCTGGGGAGATAGCTCAGCGGTCTAAGTGCCTACTTGTCAAGTACAAGGACCAGGATTTGATCCCCAGTACCACGTACTATGTTGGCCCCAGAACCCTGGGCAGGCCATATATGCCCTGAAACCAGGCATGGTAGTGCATGCCTGCAGTCTCAGCACTGCAATCTCAGGCTGAGACAAGAGGATCACAAAACGTCTGAGTTGTATGGGAAGACATTGCACTAAATAAATAAAGATTTTTTAAATTTTTAAATAATAATTCCTTAGCTTGAAGTCTATTTCCTTATGACATGTGAAAAGATATTAACATGAATTTTTCCATTTATTATTCATGTTATCTATCTGTGTACAACCATAGTATACTGAGTATCACATTCTACCTATCATCCTGTATCCATCCATCCACCCATCTATTTATCTACCTATCAAAATCCAGCTGAATAGAGTTTCAGCAAGGCAAGCAAGTACTCTTTATTCATTCATTCACTCAGCCTTCTGCCTCTGCCCTAATGCAAGTGGCAGTCTAAGAAGAAGTAATAAAGGTATGCACAAGATGAGGCAGTGAGTGATACTTGCTTTGAAGAAAATAAAGCCTATCAAGGCACAAGCACAGAATGAGGGTCTGAGAAGGTGAATGTGGGCAGTAATCTAAATGAAGCAGAGAACTGAGAGATGTTTATGTTCAGGCAGAGAAGCACGGGGTGGGGGGGGGGGACACCTCCTCCAGGAAAGAGGTGGGGGTTTGCCTGGCACATTAAGCAAACAAAGCCAAGATCGTAGCAATTGGATAACAGCAAGCAAAAGAAGAAAGGAAGAAAGGAGATCGGGCTGAGAAAGCTTGATGGAGGACAGCCTGTGAATGACTGGGAGCAGGTTGGCTGTGTTCTTGGCGGGATAAGACGATGCTGAAGGGCTTTGAGGAAAGCTGCAGTCTGATGTTAGGTTTTTCACTGCTCACACTGGCTGCAGTGTGTTCTGCAGAACAGAACAGATTGTGCAGGTCCAGAAGTGGAGGCTGAGAGTCCCAGCAAGCGTCCCTCTTCAGCTTCCTGCTGCTTCCTCTGTGTCGTCTTCACGGCTCGATGGCAATCTGTTCCAGGGCAGATTGCTCTGGTCTATCTGCAAAGCCCACCACTGAGTTCTAAGGAACCTTCTAAAGCCTAAAACAACTCCTGTGTTCCCCCTACTGTGTTCTCCCTTCTTTTGTACTCAAGCAAATATACCCACCCTCATCACTCTGCTGGCACCTTGCCCTTTCCCAAACATTCAGTCTGCCTGCTCTGTGGCCAAATCCTGTTCAGATGGTGATAGCAGACTAGTTAAATAATCTTGCACAATGGTTCTCACTGAGATGCAAATGGCAGGTGTAAGCTCAATGCCTATCTGGGAGTATATCTTCCATGCATTTTCCCAAAAGAAAGGATCTTTAGCAATATTGCAGAAATCACAACAGACTGTACAGAAGCTATTGGCAGGATATTAGGCCCTTCATAAAATTGCAGGAGAAAAATGAGTCTACGTATTTCAACTTTGGCATTATTTCAAATTCTTCCAGCGCCTGGGATGGCAAAGCCCTAAGAGACTGTGCCTCATTATAGGTGAGGGAACTGAGACCCCATATTAGAACACTTTGGCAGAAAAGAACATTGGCTTGGATCATCTCAAAGTGTGAAGATTGTAAACTACTTAGGGAATAATTGGAACAGTATTGATAATTTTCATGATGACTCTAGGAGCCTCTTCTCCATCTGTTCCAACCTCTTCTTATTTGGGAATCCATATCCTATAACTCAGAATTCAAATGGCTTCTAGGGTCATGTGCCCGAGGCCTGGAAAAATACAACCCTAAAGATCCAGGGTTTGAATCCTACCCAGTGAACCTATGCCAGAATGGAGAAGGGATTTGGAGTAGGAAAACATCATTAGTACTGAGCGCTGATCCCCAATACTAGTCACTGTCCAGGCTGTCCACACTGTGTTACCTGGAGACATTTAAGAAAACACACACGTATCCACAAAAGCAGTCAATAGAAAGGATTCTTCTTTATTTGCTCAGGGACAGTTCAGATGCTGGCTTCTCAGACGACCTCCATCACCTCCCAGAATCTCATCCCCCAGAGCACTCAGAAAGAGAAAGCAGCTAGGATCCTGGAGTCTGCAGCCTGAAGAATGGTGGCACCAATGAAGCAGCAGATGAGATAGTCTTTGTGATTCCATAAGCAGAAAACAAACTGCTTGATGAATGACAGGCACTGCACAGATGCCACCTATTAAATAATTAAAATAAAGTAGAAATTAAAAATAAACAGTGGGAAATGATTTGAAACACAGAGAACCAAAGGAAGCAGAAAGAGTAACTTGGGAATGATGAAGTGAGTAAAATTAGATTTGAGTCATTTCTAAATTCAATTGTGTCTGGATTAACGGGCTGTCTTTCTCCCATTGTAGGTATGAAATAAACAATATCTGAAGCTGAAGCAAATGCAATCCTAACGCAGAAGCTACACTGTCAATTCAGATGGGCAAGTAAGTGCCAAGAATTTGCTGATAAAGACTAGATAGACAGTTAGAAATTGAAATATAACAGAAGGAAAATGAAAATAGAATCTGTAGTTACCAGTCCATGCTGCATAACCATCATGCAACCTTAGTAACCTAAACAAATATTTATCTCCTTCCTATCTGTGGATCAGTTATACACGTGTAGGTCTGTACTCACAAAAGTTAGGTGGCCTTGTGTCAAGCTGCACATCAAAACATGCCTGCCATATGTCACCTGAAGGTTGAGCTCTGGTTTATGTAATCTAAATCTGAGGTCAAAACTAAAATGGCAGCAGCAATCCAAGGGAAACTTGCTTCATGGTAATGGCAGAAACTTCCAGAAAGTGAATGGAAACATATCCTCTCTCCACTGCCCCTTCCACCTGCCTTCCTCAGCAAGATCACTATCAAGAGGACTAGAAGACATATTCCCCCCACTCTGCCAGCTGGTGCCAAGGTGCCACCTGAGCAGGGCATAGATCTGTCATTCTGGTGTGGATAAATTGTAGAACCACAAACAATGACTGTGCCTTCCACAGGTTTTATTTAACACAGCGCTTTCTAAGAAAATTATTGATGGGATCCTTCAAAAAAAATTGTCTAGACTACAGTGCAGCCAGCAATGGCCCTCATGTCGCGGGCACCCTACCACCAGACTTCCTATGTCCTGCAAACTCAAAATGTTTTTTATATTTTTAAATCTCAGAGGGGTGGAGTAAGAACAAGAATGAAATTTTGTAACACATGGAATTATCTGAAATTCCAATACCAGTGTCTATAAATGCAATTGTACTGAACCACGGCCAGCTTTTCTATTGTCTACGCCATTTTTGCACAATAATGATTTACAACACTCACATGCAGAAGCTGAACTGTCAAGTCAGCTCCCAAACCCAACATGTTACCTACTGGACTTTTTAAAACAATGTTTGCTGATATTTGGTCTAAAACACTGTTATTCAATAGCCAAATAATACACAACACATATGTAATTTAAAATTTTTAATAGGTACACTTAAAAGGTTGAATAAAACAATAAAAATAATTAACAATTCATAAAAGAACAATTCAGCCAAATGTAACCAAACTAGTATATTCAAAAGACCATCAACGAGAAATTTTTCATTCTCTTTTTCATGTAAGTCTTTAAAATCTGGGGTATATTTTATGCTTCTAGCACATCTCACTTCAGAATAATCACATTTTAAGTGCTCAATAGCCATATGTGACTCGTGAGACCATATTGGAAAATACAAATGTAGGACATATTTATCCTCTCTTTGAGGAACCTAATCCTGGATTTATTTTTTTTTTCAAATTCCTTCTGAAGCTAACTTGTTTCGAATTATCTCTCAGTTTGAATGAGTACAGTATATATATATATATATATATATATATATATATATATATATATATATATATACCCACAGCCAACATTATGTTTTCTTTTGCCTTGTGCCTTGAGAAGAGCTCTACTGAGAGCAGATGCTCAAAAATATTTGTTGAATAAATAAATGCATGGATGAGTTTTGCCCTTGTGCATGCCATGTTTCTGGAGTTATTCTTCCACTGTCCCCCATAATTGATACCTGTCCCTCTGGCTAAAGAGTCTGCTCCTTAAGTACAATGACCAAGCGTCTCCTGTCAGGCCACTCCTCCTGTAGACAAAAGTAAACACTGAGAAATATTTTTAGTCCCTACAGGAAGTTACTGAAGAATAAGAAGAAACATGAGAGAATACCATGGGGGAAAGAAAAGAATGACATTGGGTGACTTCTCGCTTTCACATGTCTTTTACCTAAAGACAGACTTCCGTCAAACACAAATGGTGAAGCTAAAACTTCAAAGAAATGTCACAGTCTTACCAGCTTAGGAACCAGAGGACAAACTTCAAGGTACCCACAGCAGCTAGAAAGAGGACCAAAGGATGATGTAACAGCAAATGAATCAAGAATAATTCTGCATATAAAATCTCCTCAGACCTCTGATTGCGCCTTTGAGCTGTGTAGGATGAACCTTCTGCTGCTGCCTGCAATAGTGGAAATGGAGTTTCGAATTTTTATCTAGCAAGTTAAACTTTTTACTCTGAAGAATACATACACATTTGAAAAGGAATTTTCCTAAGAAATATAAAAGAATTATCTACCCCAAATTGTGTAGAACATCCTGAATATAATTTAGAGTAGACATATTTAATAACAGCAAAGTAGAGTCTAGCCCTAAAATCACACAGAGGTTGTCATTGAAGAAAAAAAATATTTTGAGTCAGCTATTACAAATGTTTTAAAAATGCTTGAGGACATAAAATAAAATCTTCAACAAGTAAATAAAAACAGAGAAACTCCACACAGAGAAAAAGCCATCCAAAAAAAAAAGTCAAAAGGAATGAAAAATCATCAGAAATACGGATACTCCTTGACTGAGGATAAAGTTGTGTGCCAATAAACCCATGCCACACGGAAACATGAGCTGAAAATGCATGCAACACAGGCAGCTGGCGCAGCCTCATAACCTGCAGCACAGCGCAGGGCAGGGCTGGCTCTGGTGATCATGTGGCTGACTGAGCTGTGTTGCTGCAGCTGCTGCTGCTACTGCCAGCATCACCAGAGAGAAGGGGACCACAAGTCACCAGCCTGGGCAAAGAGCAAAAGGCACAATGTGAAGTCCTGTTGTTGCTGAATTACTGCATATGCTTCTCACACTCTCATAAATTAAAAAAAAAAAAAAAAACAAAAAAACGGGCCAGCTGGAGAGCTCAGCAGACTAAAGCACCTGCTTAGGCAGACACAGGCCCATGGTGCCATTCCCAGCATGCCATGTCAGCCCTGCCCCCCGGGGACAAACTGAGATGGTGATTGAAACTGGGCATGGTGGCGCTTGCCTATAATCCCAGAACTTGGGAGGCTGAAAACAGGAGAATCGCTGAGTCAGATCTACATAATGAGACCATATACACCCTGTAGACTCTGTCCTAAATTCATTAAAGAAATAAACAAATAAACTCAGAAAAATCACAAGTGTAATGGTTAATTAGGGACTGACTACAGACATCGAATGGAGATAACATAATGACCTGTGGAGAAAACCCCATGAAACCTGCCTGAAAAACTGACTAAAATGATCTGTTGCAATAATTTTTAAAATCAATTGTATTTTGCAATGAGTAATCAGAAATCTAAAATGTTTTCAATAAATATAATTTGTAATAGCCACCAAAACTATAAAACACTAAGAAAAAAATCTGACCAAAAAAATGACCCCTCTATAATCATGCACACCCTTGTCCAAACCCCAAGACTGAGCACGGCTTTACATCAGACCAACAGGCACAAGAGCAAATAAGGCCGATTATCATGAAACTCTGAGACAAAATAAACCTTCCCTTTCTGTAAGTTGATTATCTCAGGTATTTTGTTATAGTTATAGAAAGTTAACTAATATTCATCATAATAAATGTTTCAGTAAGCAATGGGCCCTATTGTTTTAGAGCTTTGATGAAGCAGCATCTTACTGCAGCAGCCAATGGAGGAGCAAAGCTGCTGCCTCATGACACCCAGGAATCAGAAAGAGGAAGAGAAAGACATCAGAATCCCAGAATCCTAGCATCTTGGAAACAGCCCTGATTACCTAAAATCTCCTGCTAGGCCCCACCTTTTAAAGGCATCTATGTGCTTCCACTAGCTGAAGTTACTGTGTCTTCTTCTTCTTCTTCTTCTTCTTCTTCTTCTTCTTCTTCTTCTTCTTCTTCTTCTTCTTCTTCTTCTTCTTCTTCTTCTTCTTCTTCTTCTTCTTCTTCTGTATTTAGGACAGGGCCTACAACATCTACAGGGTCTCACTATGTAGATCAAACTCATAGTGATTCTCCTGTTTTAAGCCTCCCAAGTTCTGGGATTACAGGCATGCACCACCATGCCCAGTCTCAATCGCTGTCTGGGGCCTGGGCTGGCATGGTATGACAGAGAGCGTACTGTGGCTGCTGTGCTCTGCTCAGGCAGGTGCTTTAGTCTATTGAGCTATCAAGCCAGCCCTTGAAGTTGAAGCTTTAATTCACAGAGCTTGAGGTCATTCCAGATCCCATACCATGACAAAGGCTACAATAATCAGTAGAGTATGGTCTTAGTAGCAAAACAAACAGGCACATAGAATAGGATGAAAATCCAAATGTAGATCTACATATGGATTTCCAATTGATTTCTGACAAAAATTTTAAAGCAACTCAGTGAAGAAAGAATAGTATTTCCAACAAATAGCACTGGAAAATTACACATCTGTATGTGCTAATTAATTCATCTAAATCCATACATCACATAGATTAAAATCACAAGGATCATATCACATATTAAAAATGGGACATAGGAATAAGTTTAAATCTAAAATTACAACACTTCTAAGGCAAATTAAGAGGAAACAGCTGGGATTATCTTCTGGCTCCTTCTTCCAACCAGCTTCACATTCTGCTTTGAACCGAAGCAGAGTATGAGATGAGGTGCATGGTTCGCTGGGGACACAGAAAGGAACATTCATGGTGCTGGAGCCAGGATGAGTTTGTAGAAGAAAATGGCCAGTACGGAAAAGGCCACGGCTTGCTCTCAGGGTTTGGAGATGAGCATATGTGAGGTTACTATGGGTGAAAGAAGCCCTGAGCACCACTATCTCCTCCATTATGGCCTCATCCATGTCTTTGCTAGCCTTGGATGTAAGCCTGAGCATGGCTTGACATCAGACTGACAACTCCAGGGGCAAATATGGCATCTCAAGCTATGGGTGCAAAGCTGGTTGAGGGTTCTGAAGTCATCCAGGCAGCTCTACCCTGGAGCAAAGTGAAGCTTCACCAATACAAGTGAATCCTTCACCTATACAAACAAGTTCCTCCATTCCAAAAGGGGGACCCTTAGCCTTACAACATGTCTGGAAATTGTCAGTCATTTCCTTAAAAGTGCCTGTCTATAGATAGGATCCTAGTTTCCTCAGAGCCCCTGTGTGTAGTTTTTAAAATGATAGCTTCACAAATTTCCCCTGTAGTAATTCTTCAGATTGCCTAGATATAGGATGAGTTCTTCAAAAACATAAATTCACAGCTCTATACCAGACAAACTGCATCAGTATTTCCTAGGGAGGGGTGTGGGAACTGAAGGTCTTTCTTTAAAATTCCCGAACACTAAAAACGCATTGGAGTATTCTGCTTTCTCACCAACTCTCCATCTACTATGTCTGTCTCCCCGTTGTCCAGCCCCCTGCAGCTACCCCAGAATCTAGGATTCTCCTAAAGGAGCCTGCTCAGTATTTGAAGAGTAAAATCCATCATCTCCCCTAAGTCACTTCTTTTGAAGACTGAAAGGAACACACAAAAAGGAAAAAAAAAAAAAAAAAAAAAAGAGTGATTTGCCTGTTAGGAGCCTCCAGAAATTAGTCTCAAAATAGTATTTGCTTCAGGGACTTCTTTGCTATTATTCAGAAACAAAGTGTTGAAAATATAAGGAAAATTCAACTGATTTGTCTCCCCCATGTAGCCATGTACTGGAAAGGCACAAAGATGTCTTCTGGCAGATTCAGTTTTGTTTTGGCAAGTGATCCAGCAGATAATCAAAGACAGAAGTGGTTCTGGGGATCCACAACTTGCCCCCCAGTGAGACTCTCCTTTGACGAATTCTGGTCTCTGGCTCTTCTTGGTAGGGGAAGAGTACTGTCCTTCATCCAGCAGCCTCCCTACAGAACTGCTGTGCCACAGGAAAGACATCCACCTTCATCAGGGCTGGCCTATGGGTCTGGTAGAGAAGATCACCCAGAGATTGGAGGAGAAAGTTGAGGTGAGGGCCCTAGGTGGGAGTCCCATCCATCAGTCAGAGACCTGGCCTATGGGAAGTAACTACTAAGAGAAGGAAACTCTTGAAAGGTGTGTTCACCTGGGAGGCAGTAGGAGAAATCACAACAGCACTGTGTGCAAAGCAGGCCTTGTGCCTTGTACTAGGTTTATCTTTCCATTAGTCAAAGTTTGATCCAGTCATCTCAAGTGCACCAAGGTAGACAGGTTTCCCTGGTGGGCCTTCCTCTATGTGCTAACCACATGTGCTTAGGATAAGTTTGATGTTTAGCAGGGGCTTAATATCAATGTTGGGAGAAATAAATAATGGTATCAAAGTAAACCACCAAACATAAACCATGTCTATTTATTCCTGGTGAAGATAGTACAAGATTACAGGGCCTCAAAATTGCACTACTAAACAAAAAAAAAAAAAAAAGGAAGGAAAGAAAGGGACAAGTTAAAAAATCCTGATGTAGAAAGAGCATCTTAAAGTTGATTTCTTTTCCCATGCTTTATCTCAACTTACTCAGAAAGCCTGGCACTTTGAACAAGATAAATAATACGGTCCCATTTTACAGCTAGAAGATTTGGGGTTCAGCATTTATTCCACTGTGCAAAGCCATGCCAGGAGTCAGACTCCTGCCCTCTAGAGTCAACAGCCTTACAGTCCCCCACTCAATTTGCCTGTTCTAACAGCACTACCCTTCTCATTGTTAGCATGGCAACTGCCACGGTCATAACTAAAATGGAGGATCAGTATAAAAGGGACAGCCTGGTACCTCCAATTGCCATCAGCAAACCTTACCCAAGACTTTTAGATTTCTGTGCCTCACCTTGAGACCCAGACATATAAAGGGCTCTCTCTTTCTTCTGAAAGCAGGGGCAAGAGATCCAGAAATGCATATTGAAGAAAGAGCATTTCTTCTGTTATGGGGAAGGAGCAAAGGTCCTTGAGCCCCAGCAAGATTTGACCCAAGAGACTGCATGGAGAAAGAAGGAAACCAGCTTAGGAAACCAGAAAAAGAGAAAGGCATAAAACCACCAAGGAAGTAACTCCGTCCCTTCAACATCTCACCCAGCTCAGGGGGGAAATTGAGGCTGAGAGTATATTACAGCTTCTTGTGGCCGTGCACGCACTGCTGTGGCTGTTAATTTTACCTGTCTGATCCCTGAAGCTTCAGAGTGCAAAATCTCAGATTGACACCAAGAGGTGAAAGTGAGGGAAGAAGAGGGATGGTGACATGGGGCCCAGAAGAGAGAGCGAGGGAGCTGGAGAACGATGGTGGAGCAGACCTGGCCTGCGGCTCGGCAGGAGGCTGCAGACAAGCTCACAGGGCTCCTGCTTGCCAACATGGTGACCTCGTGCAAATTAGAAAGAAAAAAAAAAAAATCAGGCCTTGTTTCTCAAGACACTTTATGGCCATCTGCTGGAAATTCTTATAATGGTGACATAAACTTAGGATGACTGTGGCCATGACTATGACTATTTCTTGTCTCCCTGCATTTGTACATCACACAAGCAAGAGTGGAGGCCTGCCCCTTGGGGTCCAGGGCAGTGTCAATCAGGCACAGCTTCATTATTAACTGAGGCAACAGCACCCAGGGAGATTCAGATTCTCCAGTCCTGGAGCAGGTGTGCAAAGCTTAGCACACAAAGATGGAGAGGAAAGGGTCGTGGGACAGTGACCTGTGACCTGGAATTCTGAAGTCTTCATCCCTGCCCAGCCTGGTGCTTGCAGCCTCCAGTTCCAGCCTGGCCTACTGCTGCAGACACATGGCCCTGGCTCATGCTGAGCTTCACAGCAGGGCAGAGATGGGTGGACAGCACACGCTTCATCTGGATAGATGATCTGGGGTTCATCTGACCCAGCCCCTTAGTTTGAAGATGATCATAATGTCCCGAGGCATAGAACCTTGTTTTCCCATGGATAAGGAGCCAGGACAACCTCGGAGCTCTTAGCTCCCAACCAAGGCTCGTCCCTGAAAACGGCAGTGGGGGCTGTGCGGGATCTTTAGGAGAGCTGGCAGCTGTGTTTCAAGGTCACAGGAGCCATGAGCAGGACCTGACTTCCGTGGGTAGCTACCAACACACACACACACACACACACACACACACACACATGTTGCACATGCACTTGCAAGCCTATACATGCACATAAAATATGCACAGACAGAAAACCGAGGAGCCTAACTCAAATAGCAAACAAGCACACACAAATACACACCACACACGATGGCACAGGCCAGTTGAAATAGTAACAGCTCCTATTTATCGAATTTCTTCACTGTGTAGTCTCTGTACTGGGTAATTTGTATTCATTATCTCATTATCCTCCCGACAAGCACACTTGTTAGCCTCACTTCACAGATAGGAAACCCAGGATTGAAGAGATAAGCAACACACCAACAGTCACACCCCTGCTGCGCAGCCGCTTCCAGCTCCGTGCTCTCTCAGTCCTACCGCAATGTCTCCTGAATGGCTATGTTGCCGTGATGACACTGTGTCGTGATAGTATCAGTAATGACAGGTTAGAAATAATGGTGAGGAGGATGAGGATGAAGATGAGGATGGTGGCTGTGGTGCAGGTGGTAACTGACTTTTTAAGGTACTATGCGGAGCCACTTGCTCTCTATTCTAAAACCTCAGAAGCTAAAGCACCTATCTCGTCCTCATGATAATGTCAGGAATTAAGTCTTATTTTATGGAGAAGAGAACAGTCATCTGAGAAACTAGGTCAGTCTCCCGAGGCCCACATCTGGTCAGTGGAAAGGAAGTGCCTGGATGGGAGCTCTGACCTAAGCCCTCAGGTGCATCCCCATCAAGAGGAACCCTTGGCTCTAGATTCTGCCCCGACCCCTTCCATCCTTCTATGAGTTGGTGTGGGGGGTGGCAGGCAGGGGCGTTGGCCTCCACAGGCCTCTGTCCTAGGCCCCTGCTCACCTTGCTGAACTTGCAGCAATAATTGGCCAGCTGAGAGGCAGAACCACGAGTATTCTGGGAAAAGAGCAGGGAAGATAGACAGCAACCCTGGCCCAGGCGGCTTGGTGTCCCCAGGGAAGGGGGCGAATCAGCACTGCCTGTGCAACACGGGAGAGCTTTGGCTCCCTAAAGCACAGAGGACAAGGCCGTGTTCCAGGCCACTGAGCTCCAGGCCTAGGGAAAGCCAGCCTACCAATGGTGCTGTGCCTGGCCCCCCACGCACAGAGCAGCTGGATCCTCCTTCCCACCCCATCCTTGCACCTGACCTCCCGCACGTTTTGTCTTCACACCCTCCCCTTCCCTCTAGAGACGGGCCCTCTCCTAGCCCCTCTCTTTCAGCACATCAATCCATTTTGTATGAGCAGAAGAGTGAGGAAAAGATCAAGCTACAGAGACTGAATGCACAGCTCCGATAAGAGACGCAAGAAGAGCTGTCTGTGGCACCAGGGGCTGAGGAGGGGATAATAGCTCAGCCCCTCCGCTCTGTTCGACCACACAATGGGCCGCATTCAGCAAGCACCTTCCTGGTCTCTAATCTAGCAGGAAGGGCACATGTGCAGTCTATTAGCATTTATTTTCCTTTTCTGCATTGTACTGATAACCCAGTTTCTGACCCAACCTCTTGCTTTTCTTTTCACTCCACATTATAATTCTGCTTTCTTAAAATCCTATTCAGCTATATTAAAAAAAAAAAAAAAAAAAAAAAAAAAAAAAAAAAAAAAAAAAACCTCAAACTCTCTCTACCTTTTCAAAGCACATCAGTAATTTTTTTTTTTTTTTTTCCTGCCAACTGAACCAAGGTGACTCCTACAAAGAATTCACCATTCTGGATCGTAATGATGGTTCAAGAGCTGAGGGACAGGTAGCATTCCTCAGGCTGCATTTATATATTCGCTAATAGAAATCAACATAAAGGAAGAGGCTCTCCGGCGAAACACACCACTGTAGCCAAAACCTGGTACCCAGGCAAATGCTCCCCATCAGCGCTGCTTCCCAAAGAGCCTGGAACTGAGCACAGCCCAGAGCAGCTCAGGCTGTGCCATCCTGCGATCCCCCAGTGGTCAGGGCTCCTGCTTTGCCCTGTCATCTGTTTTTAACAGAATTTACCCAAAGGAAAATGAGGAGTTTAATCAATAGTTAATGACTCTGAAAGCAGACATTTCATGAAACTCTCTTAAACGCTTCTTCTGAGAAATCTAGCAAATTACTCCTAATTGCAGGAAGTGGAACCCTCCGCAGCCAATGCCTGTTGGTCACTGCCAGAGCCACCCAGACAGAAGTTAAAAGTATTGATCACTGAAATGTTCTGAAACAACACCTGGACAAGCGAGAAAGCAGCTGAGATCCGAGCATTGCAGCAGGTAGAGGCTGCCACACCTGCCCAGCTCCATGCTATGCATGTCTTGGCTTTTGTGTTGTCTATTTGTATTCCTCCTGTGGCTTAAAAATCACCTACCCACATAACAAAATGAATAGGCATTTCTAACCCAGGGGAAATCTCCCAGGCTCCGCAGCTATGCAGCATGCTTGTGTAAACATTAAGAGAAATTCTGATTCACAGCTTCATCTTCAGGAGTAATTTCTCACAGAAGTTTGACCTCCTGCCACCCTTGAGAAATATAAAAGTCTCCAGGAAATTGGCTATATATATATATATATATACACACATACATATATATATATATATATATATATATATGTACATGAATGTGGGATGAATGACACTCACTTTTGACAAGCAGGCTTGTTCTTTTCCTGGAAGGATCCCAGCTTCTAAACACAGATGTGTGAGTGGGTGAAGACCCATATGCCTGACACTAGAAAAGCAAGAAGAAAATGTTCTGATTCTAGGTGATTCTCAGACCCTGAGTGCTTGCTAGGCAGATGACCCAGAAGCAGGAGCTGAATTCTGAGCTGCTTGTCCAGGAGTGGAAGCTATGATTAGCTAGCAGTTGACATTCACCAGCTCTTCAACAAAAGTGTTTGGAAACAGCTGGGACATAGAGAACCCACAAGACCCTGGGGTGTGGTCTGACAGAGGTAGACCCAAAAGAGGACCAGGTAGGGGTCCACAGATCTCCATCTGGCGATTTGGAGCCCAATCCCAGCCTGGTGGTAAATGAAGTCTTCGCACACTCATAAAACTGGTTTGTAAAAGTGCAGATTGGCCAGGGTCTCGGCTTAGAGGTCCACAGGATCTAGACAAGTTTTGCAAAAGAGTGAAATGGGCTGAGGAAGAACCTTAATTGGCCAGCAGAAAAGCAAGGCTTTGGCCCAAGGCAGAAGCTTCACTATGCTGCTAGATGGAAATAAAATCCTGTGTTGCCAGACACCCAGATTTTCAGGAGATACACAAAATCTGTTTTGCTTTATATTGTCAAGTAGTTCAAAAATTTTAAATGCTGAAAGGTTAGATAAGGACCTCAGGTTATTAGTAGGGAAACTTGCTCTGAAGAACATTAAATTCATGACCTTTAGCATTAGTGGGCATCTCTCCAGTATCTGTTTGAACCATGAACTTGTTTCTCTAGTGAAATTAGGTAACTAATTCTGCCTTTCTGGAGCATGGTACCTCCTGTGGAGATCATGACACTAGAGATTAAGAGTCCAAGTCCTTGCTCTCATGCAGCTCAAACTATTGGGGAGGGAAAAAAATACAAAATATATGTCCATATGTCATAGTTTATATCTAGATATCCCCTCAAAGCCACATAAACGCAGAGATGAAGATTTAATTGGACTAGAAGGAGCTATAGCTAACTATGGCATTAGGGGTGGGGTCTGGTTGGAAGAGACGACCTACTGGGTGGTGACCTGGAAGGCCTATGCCCCCTCCCTGACTCCTCTCTCCTTACTCTGCTTCCTGACCTCCATCATGTTAGCAGCTTTTCCTCCATTTCCTTCTGCCATGGCATTTTCTGCCTTGAGACCAGCCAGCCATGGACTGTAACATGAGCCAAGATAAATCGGTGGATGACAGGTATTATGCTCCAGCGATGAGGAAGGACGAAGACACCGCACAGGCATGCACAATGCCATGCTTTAGATTTGGAATAGCCCCCACAGGCCCATGTGTTAAAGACTTGTTCTCCAAATCGATGCTACTGGAAGACTGTGGGCCCTCAGAAGTGAGCCCCAGGGGCCGGGCCTTAGGGTCATTGGAGCGTGCTCTTGGTGGGGACAGTGGGATTCCAATTCTGCTCTCCCACATGCCTCGGGTTGGATGTTCCGCCTCCTCACAGTCTCACAACAATAGGCCCACTGGCCACAGGCTATGACTTCCAGAACTAGGAGCTAACATCAGCACTTTCTCTTCATGATTCAGTCACCTGCGGTATGTCTTATGACAACAGAAAGTAGACTAACACACATACACACAGCCACACACACACTCATATTCATGCAGCCACATGAATTGATATCACAAGTGGATTGAGGAATGAGAGATAAGGAAAGTCAAAGCCAGCCAGATTTGCAGATTGAATGGTAGGGGAGAAAAAAGATATCCGTAACTGTCTGTAGGTTGGTGGTTTAAAAAGAGTAACCATTAAATTTCACTTAAGATTAAGGTCTCAAGGTGCATCCGTTATTCCTAAAAATATTTCAAGTTTGTCACAGCAGAGCAGCTCTGCGGTGTATAAACACCATATTATTTTATCTGTTGATGGGTATAGAGCTGTTTTCAAGATTTCATTATTATGAATTGTACTGCTACAAACATGGGTGTGCATGAATTACTGTGGAATGATGACTTTTTCTGTTTTGGGAAGATACCTAGAAGGAAAATATCTGGGTCTAATGTATTGTATTTTTATTTTGGGGGAAATCTCTATGCCACAGTGGTGTATCGGGTTGGATGAGTTTCTGTGAGAAACTCAAAGTATAGACAAGAATCAAAATAGAGAGCAGATATTAGGGAGTAGGAAGAACTTTCTCAAATGGGAAGAAAACAAAAGATAGAAAAGGAATTAAAAGAAAGTTTAAAAATAAAAATGGAAATAGAGATCTTGCAAGTATTGAGGGGAAGAAAGGTTGGAGGAGGAAGAGGAAATGGACAAAAAAAAAAAAAAAAGAAAGAAAGAAAAAAAAAAGAATTGCAACTATGTACTTGTACAAATTCCCCATGATGGATGCCAGCATTATGTACATCAAATATGTACAAATGAAAAAAGAAAAACCAAGGGAAATTATCCTAAGAACTACTTTTTCTCCCATTCTATATGATTAATAAAGTTAGCCTAGAGCAGACAAGATACCTCAGCAGACTGATTGCCCACTTAGGCAAGTACAAGAAGCTGGGTACAATCCTGGCACTACATGCCATTCTGGTCCCAGCCCAGGGCACCCCCAAGCCAGCCAGACCGGTGTAGTGGCTCACACACCTATAATCCCAGTCCTTGGAAAACAGGAGGGTCACTACACATAGTGGGATTCTGTATCAAATACATAAAAAATTAAATAAATAATAAAGTTAGCCTTTCATTCTCAACAATAAATGTTATATAAGTTTCGATGAGTGGGTGAAGAAGATGAGGCTTGTAAGAGTTTGAGAAAGAGTACAAAATTGTGTATGGAATTTGTCATGGTTTAGTTCTGTGTTAGCTATCCAGGTATCATCATAAAAGAGAAGTCTGCAGACTTTATCTGTGAAAATAAAAACATGACTTATCCTTTCTTAAAACTGACTAAAAATTCAGGAAAACAAGAACAATGAAAACTCTACAGATGCTTATTATAACATCAAAAAATGACATGTCTAGTGGCAAAACAGATGCAGGGGTCAAGTTTCATGGTCAATGTCAATGATAACTTAATCAGATTAAACAATAATTTCAGAATAATTATTATTTATGGCAAAGTAGTGGAAAATAGGCCTCCTTACACTTTTGCAGAACTGTTTGGACCTCTCCCAAAAGAAAGAACTTCTGTCCTTTACTAGACACTGGGTCTACAGTTAGTCAGTTAATTTTCTTTCACAAAACTGAGGCTACACGCAGGCCACATAAGGTAGCTTTGAGACCATGAGCAAAAGTAAGGTCTGGCCTCTCCAGCCTCCTTGAGTCCAGACAAACACCTTCCTGAGTGCGCCCTGTGAAAAGGGTCACATCTGTGAGTTCCCAGGCTACACCCTGGCCTTTACTAATTAAAATTACTATTACTGTCCCATGACAAACAGCACATTTCTTTGTGCAACTGAAACCATGCCTATATACAGTGTATCTTCCAATAGAGCTCAGGGGATTACCATAAACCTGTGCAGTGGCTGTGACTTTTGGCAAGATGCATGCTCACAACTACTAACTTACTGTACCCTTTTGACCCACAAGGTACCTTGTCAGTTTCTAGTGGTTTCATAAAAGACTCTTTGCAAAGGACAATGCAGGATGTCAGAGTCCTCAAAGGAGGAATATGGTCCTAAATCCAAACAAAGGCAGGATAAGCCTCCAGAAGAAATTAAACCCAAGGCATAAAAAGGAGTTTTATCTCAGATAGACAGTGAATATTAGCACCATTCAGATCAGTCTCCATGGACTATAGAAACACGAAAAATAAAAGGTGAGCTAGAATGTACTTTTATTTTGCACAACAGGCCTCCTTCTTTCCCAAGACAGTGAGTCCAGGCTTAACAGAAGAAGCAAATGAGAATTCCTTGGTGCCTATTATACTACAGAACTGGTCCAAGCCACTGAACAAAATCAGGCCGAAATGCCTCCTACATTGGATGCCCCATAGCCAAAAGTCAGGCTATTCAAATTAACATGCTTCCCAATATTGCTTTCCAAATGTTAGGAGCAATGACCTGGAAAAATGAAAACCTTCATTTAGGAGAGTCGATGTCTATATCTATGTAGAGAGATTTTTAGATATTAAAAGAACAAAACAACCATGGGTTGGAGTTAAGTAACCTTTCCCTGTCCAGATATGAAACTTGCTATTGGCCCAGTGAAGTCTTCTAAAGATAAGAGCAATAAAATATAGATGTCTGTTTAGAATACAGAGTCATAAGGGAATGTCATGCCCATCATGACATTAGAAGACAGATAAGCTAGATAAAATTACAGTTTTTAAGCCTGTCAGAGAGCTGAGGATGTCAATAAGCCTAAGTAAATTAAATTCCAGGAAGCAATGAGCCCTTACTCAGAAAGTAGAGGTCCCAACTACTCTAATCATTAGTGGAGTAGTAGGAGAGGGATAAATTCAGTATGGAAAAAAAAAATTAAAAGGAAACCAGCCACACATTTTTCTCAAAGAGATTTGTAAGCTGCTAAGTCCATAATATCCTTTCTCCTGAAATCGTGGTACAATGCTGTGTTCAGGGTTAAGGGCAGGGCAGAGCAAGAGATTTCTCCTCTGTAGCTGAGGGGTCCACTATAAGTAAAACAATATGGCTACATGTAGGGAAGATAAAGAAAGCTAATACAATCACCCTGAGACACCATGGCTTGTGTCTACGTCGCAGGATCAGCTGCTGAAGGCCAGGATCAGGGAGGTAGAAGGGCCAGAGGGTCCCTTCAGGGTGCTGAGGAGCTTCACACAGCAAACAGCAGTTGCTTGTCAAAAACCAGGAGTGGAGTAGCGTGAAGGAAACAAATCTCCCAAGGACGAGAAAGCAAAAAGAAGAAGCTGAAAAAATACAGAATTCCTCATGGCAAGTCCCGAAACTGGCAGGATGGTGACACAAAGGACAATCTCCCATTGTTTAGAGAACGACAGCCTTGAAAGATCTTCAGAGTCTTCCTTTTCTCAGATCTGAGGCTCTGATGCAAGGAAATTTTTAATCACATTCTGAAAGCATTTAAAGCCAGACATGAATTCAACCTACGTGGAGCTGCTGCTCAGCCCACACCCAGCTCAATTATACATCGGATTCATTCTTTCTTTCACACCGCCAGCTAGGTGGAAAAACAGGCTTGCTCTTTGCTGGAGATAAAGTTAATTTATTTCTACCCTTTAGTACCTTTATATGTACAAGGATGGACAAAATACGTGGTAAAAGGGCTGTCCAGATAGCTCAGTGGACTAAAGTGCCTGCTTAGGCAGGGGCAGTGATGGCAGTGCGATCCCCAGTGTGCCATGATGGCCCTGCCCCTGGGACGCCCTGAGATGGCAACTGAGACTGGGCATGGTGATGCACACCTGTAATCACAGCACTTGGGAGACTGAAAACAGGAGTATCACTACAAGTCTAATTTATGTAGTATGACCCTGTAGATACTGTACTAAATACAAGAAAGAAAGAAAGAAAGAAAGAAAGAGAGAGAGAGAGAGAGAGAGAGAGAGAGAGAGAGAGAGAGAGAAAGAAAGAAAGAAAGAAAGAAAGAAAGAAAGATAGATAGATAGATAGATAGATAGATAGATAGATAGATAGAAAGAAAGAAAGAAAGAATACTTAATAGAGACTGCAATCTCTGAAGAGGAATAGAGATGATCATAAAGGTTTAAAAACATGTATTTTAGCTGGACGTGGTGGCACACACCTGTAATCCCAGCACTTGGGAGGCTGAGGCAGGTGGATTGGTGTGAGTTCGAGACCAGCCTGGGCTACAAACATGAGCTTAAGGCCATCCAGAACTTCATAGCAAGACCCTGTCTCAAAAAAAGAAAAAAAATGTGTATTTTTATGGAATCTTTAAAAATTCTCTTTCACACCCTCTGTCTCATCGCTCTGCTCCATCCTTCCTTAACTATCCATTATATACAGACACACATATTTTTAACAACCTATGGAACATAGAAAAACTATGATGGGATGCAACACATGTATAAAGTAGAACTCTACACTCACAAAGTAGGAAGAACTATTGGAATTCAATCTTGCAAATCTCTTACATTATTTATGAAATAATGTATTACTTGAAATTAAACTGCCATACAATAAAAAGTGCCACATCTAAAAATTCAATTAAAAATAACAAGTATAACTCCAGTAAACAAAATAAGACAGAATTCTAAAAGTATATTATTGACAAACAACAAAGAAGAAAGAAGACAAAAAGATACAAAAGACTACATGGAAAGATACAAAATGATAACATCAAGTTAAAATTAAAACCAGCCGTCTCAATATACTAACTGAAGTAACAAAAAAAGACACAACTCCAATTCAGTCTTTAAAATGTGCAAGGCATTTGGGGCAAAAAAAAAAAAAAAAACTTTGCAACACAAGAAAGATTAGCCGATGTATGAAAAGTGCCCTCCACATCAATAGCTATCAGAAGAATGCATTTTAAAATCACAATAAATGTCTCTTTACACTCACCAGGATTGCTGAAATCAAAACTAACAAACCCAACATTTTAGGAAGCCTTACACCAGTGAAAGAACTGTACCATAACGCTATGATTTTGAAGAGCTATTTGCCATTTTCTTATAAAATCAAGCATGCATCTAATTTATGACACAGCAATTCTATTCCTAAACATACTGGCAAAAGAAATGAAAACAAATGCCTACAATAAGGTTTGTGTATGAATTTTCATAGCAGCTTTATCCATAATAGCTCAAAACTGAAAGCACGCCAAGTGTCCATCAGCAGAAGAATGAATGAACACATTCTGGTACTTTCATACAATGGAACACTCTTTATTTAAAAAAAGGAACAAGCTACCAATACACACAACAGTGTAGATAAATCTCTGAGGCCTGAAATATAAAACATTCCAAAAACAAAGACTCTTTACTGTATGTTATCTGTATCAAGTCCAAGATTGGCTAACATTAAGCTGATAGAAATCATGTAAAGTTTGCCTTGAGCAAAGATCCTGGACTAGGAGAGTGAGAGGAAGTTTCTGGAGTGACAGAAATGTTTTACGTGTTATTTCTCATGACAAATATACAAGGGTATATGATTGTCAAAATGAATGCTTGAGATCTAGCGTTTCCTTTGATTTAAATTATCAATAAAATAAGTGGATGAAAACATGGAAAGTCGTTGTTTAACTTATCTATTGAGAATCTCCATGCAGCAGATACTTTATTACTAACATTTGATATGCACCAATAGCCAAACTGAAAAACCTATTATGACATCTAAACTAGCTGAAGTGAAAGCATTCCTAAGTTTCCTCTATTTATCAGGGATTTCTCATGGTAATCACAGGAATATTAAAGTCCTGGAGAAGAGCTATGAGTCAAAACATGGCATAAAAAGTGTATGCCCTCGTAGATGTGAAGATTCATTGTGCTTCAACTTAGAAATCTATCCTGGAACTTAGCCACCAGGTTCTTATTCATATAGTAATAAATTGAATGATACTGTTGCTCTATTTTGCAATCTAATCAGAACGTGACATTCTACAATTGGTTTACCAGTTTCCAACTGATGTTATATTTGCCAACAGAGCACAAGTTGACCAGCTCAGCAACTATACACTGGAACAAAGCAGAAATTCCAAAAGCAATGTTGTAACTTCAAAACAGAGAATTGTATACTACAATCTTTAAATTTCAGAAAGATTTATGTTAGTCTCAGATATGGCAAAGGAAAACAAACTGGCACTACTGATGTCAGCATTACACTATGATGGAAATATTGATAGGGAAACCTCAACAGAAGAGAAGCTTGAGATGGAACTTTCTACATCAGGACCAAAGGCAGAGTAGATATTGTTAATGGGTTACAGAGCAGCTATAAAGTCACTTGAAAACAAAGCACTGGCCAACGGTTGTGTTTTACTCCATCCTAAACATATAGCATACAAAGAAAATAGCAAGTACAAAATATTAGGGAGAAATTTTCTTAGTGAATTGGAATGAAAACTTATGAGTTCATTTATAGCAGAGCATATAGCTGATGAGAAAATATTGATGTTTATTCTACATGCCCAATACATATTAAGAATTTAATACTTTATCATACTAATATTATTTATCATGCTAATATTTTATCATACTAATATTCTGGTTAACTACACATTGCATGATATAATAAGACCCTCCCGCCCAAACCATCAGATCTAAAGAATATCTTACAAAAAATGCCAGGAAACAAAACAAATGTGCTGTTAGTTTTAGTGATAGATGTGTATGAAACATGCTATTGTCATGTGTGCAGACTGCCCTAGGTGTGATAAATAAAGATCTTTTCTTTTTGGTAGAGTGCTATTGGTATTTTCACTGCAGTTCATATAGGAATTTATTTCTTTTTCAGACCAAACCAGTTGGTTTGAAAATTTTGATGCATTTTTTCAAATAGTAAATATTGAAAATGCAATACCTAAAAAAATAGGTCTAAGCACTATACATACATGACCTTTTAGGGATAGCATTTCTTTGTGAAATGAATTAGAGTCTTCCTTTTCAGCCAAGACAGTAGGAGATTGTTTATCACATATGATTTTTAAAAAAGAAAGAAAAACTTGTCATATGAGAATACAAAGTGATTTGAGTGACATGAAGAAACTATATGGGACTCTAGGGACATGTCTCACCCACATCCTATTAACAACCTATGGAGTAAATTTTGGCCAACAAAAGACAGAAAACGAGAAAGAGCCAATAAATACAGTTCCTTCCATTCCTCTATCCACTAATCCCAGAGTACAGTTCAGAGATGTCTCTGGTGGAGAAATCACATGAGACACAGATCTGGGCGGTGTTTCTCACCTGGCTGTTCTGGATTGAGTCTTCACCCTCCCAAACAAGCAGAAGTTTGCCTCAGCTCTCTTCTAGGTACCTAGGTTTAGATCAATAGTAGTTCGAGAAGAATGATGCCAGAATTTTTCATAACTATGGAATTTTTGCCATGTGTATTTTTACGTGCTTTTCCTAAGTTAGCCCTAGCTAATGCTCGCAGTAGTTCTAAGTGGTAAATATGCATTATCAGCATTGCCGTACAGATTAGCAGACAGAGGATGGAGAGGTTAGCAGCTTGCCCAAGGCTACATATTTACTTAGTGGCAGAATGACAAGAACTGATCCAAGTGGCCTGGTTCTCAGGTCTATTTCCTAACTGCTCTGTTAGGCCTTTTCCATATTATTACCTGAGTTCGAAACAGCAAGGGTGGAGGGTTCAATGCCTGTGAGAGCATACGTTCATTAAGAAACTATACATCCAGGAGGAAACTGGAAGTGCAGATTGGAAGCTCAAACTAGACCCACCCATTGCAGCTGCAGGCCTGTAAGCACCCACCCAGCTCCTCCATGCAGCTTCATCTGACAGGGTGCCTCAGTGCATGTGTGCAAACTCCTGCATCCTCACATGCACAAAAGTGTTAAAGAGGCAGCTCACAGGTAGGGAAAACATGCCTACCACTACCATGCTGCCCATGGGAGCAGGAGACAACTACCTTCATCTCTTTATCCTTCCTGTACCCCTGCAGTCCTTGTCAATGCACTAAGAGACTTGTCACACAATGATGAAAAACTGAAATGTGACAGTTTCAATTACAATTTATACTTTCATTTAACAATCAATTACCTTCCCCTTATTGGTGGAACATCATTAAGATATGATATACCAGCTCTGCAGAGAAATGTTCTCAAGGAAGAGAGCCACTGGCCCAGACAGCTGAACAGAGGGGATCTTGGTTGCCCAGGAATCTGGAGACAGGGACAAGGAGGAGTGTGGGGAAGGAAGGGTAGATGGGGAAGGTAGTTTCCTGGGGATTCCTGGGTGAACTAGGCAGGGGTAGACTCTGAAATGAATAACAAAGGTGAAGCCCCGATTTGCATGTCACCCAGAACAACAGATATCTGAAGTTAAAATTCCTCGAAATAGATACAGGGGTTGGGGAGATAGTTCAGGGGAACAAGTGCCTGCCTGGCAAGTACAAGGTCCTGAGTTCGATCCCCAGTTCCAAAAAAAATTAAAATGGGAACAAAGGACACTGGAAACGTTACTTACAAAGACAGATCTGCTGAGGACCAGCAAGGGCATGCTAGTAGAGGCAGCTTCTTGTGCATAGACTCTGCTGAGCACCTTCAAGTGCCACAGCACATGGATGTTGTGGAGCCAGGAACTGCTGGTGCTCTACGCTGCGACTACACAGTTTTGTGGAACAATTCGGCTGCTGATCTTGTCAAATGTGCTTCCTTGTAAGTATTGTGAAAACATTTTAAAGGATGACATTGTCAAGTACACTGAGGAGCCACTGTGAATGGTGACACTGTCAAATGCAGTGTCAAGTATGGTTATACAAAAACAATGTAACAGCAATGCATGTGACACACAGATCTATAGTAAAGATATTGTACCAAAGAATAAGGTTAAAGCAAAGTACTACACAAATGAAACACCAAGTTCCACCTTTTCCTTTCTGTAAAATTTCAATGAAGCTAGAAGTTAAGCACACATTAATTCTTTTCAAAAGCATGTTGTGGCCCCAGACAGTTATGACTTGTTTCTAGATGTACCCTCAAAGACCCTTGGAGCCATAGATAGGTCTTTTCAGAGGTGACTGTATTTAAGTTGTGTCAGTGTGGATTACAGGTGTACAAAATAGAAGTGCCACCATGGGTCACCGACATCAGTTAATAAGTTTATAGACCCGATGGGAGATAAAGGATCAGAAAGAAAGTAAGCAATCGCTGCGGCTGCTGCTGTTTGCTGCTTCTCTATCTCAGTCTGCTTTTCCATGCACTATTTCTCCCCCACCGTGTGTCTCTGCCATGCCTCCCTGCCTTGGAGGCAGCTGACTACGGACTGAAATTCCTGAGCTGTAATGAACTTTTCCTCCTCCAGCGCTTCAAAGTAACTAAGATTTAGGTTGAAGGAAGACTTTAGATCAAGGGCCACAGGTGTGGAAGTAAAAGTGTCCTCCACACACAGTGAGGAAGACCCTCCTGCCTGAGGCTTGTGCACATCATTTAGTCCGACTTCACAGAGCTGAGAGTCACATAAACAACAAAGTAACTTTTAATACAAAAGGGGAAAATTTAGAACACAAATTTTATACCCAATCTGAATATCTTTGCATTTATACCAGTGATGTACAATAATACATTGGTCTTCTGTTTCATCTATGTGCTTTTCATATTTTCTAGGTTTTCTACTGTATTTCTCCTCACAATAAGGTGTATTCTTATAACTCATATGTGCACGTACTCAGTGTCTTATCTCCTTCCTGCCAAAATTACATTAAGCAAATGATTGTTCCAGGTAAATTACTGCATTTCACTCAAATGCAGTTGTGATCATGAGATATCATGGACTAGATAACTTAAACAACACAAATGGATTTTCTCCAAATACTGGAGGCAGAAGGTACAAGACCAAGGCGCCAACAGCCATGGTTTCTCCATGGCTCTTCACGTGGCTGCTCCTCTGTACACTGCATCCCTGATGTCCCTTACCCCTCTGAGGATGCCATCACTACGAGCTTAGGCACCTCTCTCATAATCTCGTTTACCTGGTTTATCTCCTTAAAGGTCCTGTCCCAAGGACTGTTACATTGGAAGTTGAAGTTTGAACATAAGTTGAGGAGGCCATAAGTCAATCCACACCATCAGTGGTATTAAGAGTCCAAGAAATGTAACAAAACCTTCATAATGCATAAAAAGTAATGAGTGTTTTTGTTAATGAAGGCAAGAAATACAGCCATACCTTCCCATCTGAACCGAAGCTGACCTCCATGATGTGGAGCCTAGGCACAGAATTCCCCATCATCCATGGCTCCCGAGTTCTAAAACTGCTCCACTGGCTTTTCTGTAATCTTGTCTTAGTTCCTTTTTCCTTGTTGCTGAGACAAATACCTGACACCCAAAATGAAGGAAGGAAAGGTTTATTTCGCTCACAGTTACTGGAGGTTTTAGTCCATATTCGGCTGGCTCCAAGGCTGAGTGGCACATGGCAGAGAGCAGCAGTTCATGGTGGCAGAATAGCAACAAAATGGTGACAGAGGCAATTGCCCAACCAGGAGAGCAGAGAGCAACAGCACCAGTCTGTCTCTCTGTCTCTTTTTAAATTGCATCAGGCTGTCTGCCTTAGCCTATCCGTCTCAGGCCACATCTATAATTCCAGGCAGTACTCAGATCCATAATCTCATTAGTACTAAAACACATAATCCCAGAGATCATTGATCAAGTCTCAGACTCTAGAAGTCCCCACCCCATGATTGCATGAGCCTTTGTGGGGGACAACTAGACATAAATCATAATAAATCTCAACAACAACATGCCCTCCATCTGCTCTGCAGACCTTCACCATGTCCATGCCCCACCTTCTGCCCCTGCTGAAATGAGCCTTGTGCTGGAATTTAGTCTTTCCTAAGTAACTCTTCTGTCTCTAACAACAGGGAGGGAGCCTTCCAAACCACTCCTTCTCTTCCTTACAATTGTAGCTGTCGTCTTGTTTGGAAAGTATTCATTGACTGCTCCCCACCTCAGCCAGAAAAAGCAGTTCCTTTTGAACTCTCAGCATCACAGAGGCTTACTTTATTATTGCTTCCACCTTATTTGTGAGTGCACATGTGCACACACAGACCAGACACACACACACACACACACACACACATAGCACACACACAGCATAGCAGCAGCTCTGCTGTTATAGGCAATTTTCCCCCTTCTTGGCTCAACACTGTCACTTATTAGCTCTATGTTCTTGAGAAAGCTAAAACTTAGCTTCTGTGCCTCAGTTTCTTGCTCTGACAATAATGTCAATCATCATCATCACTCACCCAGACTGTAGTGGAAGTGACATGAGACAGTGAACTATAGAACGTGCCTGGCTCAAGGCATGGCTTGACATGACTGATGATGTTGACAACCACAGTGGTGCAGCTCTAGAGCTGGTAGAAAGTATGGGAGGCCATGTCTGCTGGGCAGGCATTGGGCACTCCCCATGGGACCTGCCACAGGTCTAGACATAGGAATCACTGGATTAATGGCCTGAAGTCCCACTTACCTAAAAAGTATCAAGTATTGCCTCTGTAGTGACAAACAACAGTGTGTCTCTATGACATTCACCAGAATTGGCCCTATAATCACTATCAAAAGCCTAACCTGGTCAACTCCCTATGTGTGAGTTGGCTCCTTTAAAGCTGCTGTCCTGGTCTGACAAATATAAATGTGTTTCCTTCTTGAGTGTGGTGAGGAGTCACTAAAGGACAGCCCACTCACACCTCCAGGAACATCCCTGTCCCTTGGTACACAGAGTAGGTCAGAAACCCTGAAAGGAAGCATCACTGTGGGCAACAATAGTGCCCACACCTGGCTTTCAAACCCCACCTTCGAGGAGGATCTCCATTCAGATTAAGCAAAAGGAAGAAGCTCCATGTATACAAGACATTGCTGCAGGAACATGGCATGATCATTAAGCATGACCCTTACTCATGATTATCTCAACTGCATTAGAAATGCCTAGTAAGATTAGAAAAGCACACTTCTGGGTGTGTCTGACCTCTTAGGCATGGTCTTGAGTACTAAATTTATCCCTGTCCCTAACTCTCTAGAACTGTTCCCCTGCTCAGCTTCCTGACCATCACAAACTGAGAACCTTTGTTCCATCCACCTCATTTTTCCACCATGATGTAAGTTCCTTGATACCAACCAACCATGGATTGAAATCTCTGAAACCCAAACAGAGTAAATCTCTCCACCTAGCTATCAATTTTTTTAGATGCAGCAAGGGAAAGCCGACTCATACACATAGACAATATTAAACATATTAATGACCATATGAGAACTTTTCAATGTGCCTGGAATGTACAATAAAACATTTCATAACTATGAAGAGAAATTATTGGAGGTCTGGGCTTACAGATCAACAAAATAACAAAATTTCATTTGCAACTGATTACAGCCGTGTAAAACTATGTATGCTGTAGCCAGAACACATAATAAGCCAAGAGCCCCATGAAGCAGGAAGGGCATTGGGGAATTAGAAATATGTTTTTCATCTTTAAAAAATTGCTCAATTCTTTCATAGGAAGGGCTACACAGTAAGACTCTCTCACTGCTTGCTCCCAGCTGAGTGGCCCTGCTCCCTGACATCACAGAATTTAGAGCTCAGCAGACCCTGCTGGTTGTCATTACTCTGTACATTCCATAAAATTCACAACAGAGCAGGATTTTTCTGGAAATCCTCCTGCATAGATGAGGCTCAAATCAACTGGCAACTGCCCACACCTCCTTTGGAGTTTTCTCAATTGTAAGATTCTTGATTTCTTCCATGAGTAGCACATTTTGTTAACTCGATTAACCAGATAGTGTATGCTACATATTCTTGTTGTTGTTGCTGTTGTTGTTGTTGAGTAGTAATCCATTGTATAAAAAAAAAACACATCTTTTTTACCCATTCATTAGTTGATGGGCATTTGGAGTAATTGATGACTTAGCTATTACAAAGTGTGCCACTGTAAATATTGGTATGCCTCCATCACTGTGGTATGATGTTTCTAATTACTTGGGGGAGCATAGCTAGGTCAAATGAGAGCACAAATCCTACTTTTTTTAGAAATCTCCACACTTATTTCCACAGTGGCTACACCAGTCTACACTCCCACCAAATAGCGGAGAAGCCTTCCTTTCCACACAGCTTCTCTAGAATTTGTTATTAGCAGATTTCTTTATAATAGCCATTTTTCTGGGGTTAGATAGAATCTCAGTATTGTTTTAATTTGTATCTCTCGAATGAGCCATGATGCTGAGCATTTTTGCACATATTTATTTGCTGTTTCCACTTCTTCGTCTAAGTATGTATTCATCTCAAACACCTACTTTTGGACTGGGTCTTTAAATTTGGAGGATCTGGCTTTTTCATTTCTTTCTATGGTCTAAATATTAGTTCTTTGTCTGAGCAACAACTGGATACAAGGTTTTCTCACTGTATAGCTTGTCTTTTCTCTCTGTTGGTAATTTCTTTTGCTGTTCAAAAGCTTCTAAGTAAGACAAGGTCTGAGTTGCTTATTCTTTGTAGTCCATGTCCCATGGAATTGTTTTTTTTTTTTTTTTTTTTTTTTTTTTTTTTTTTTTTTTTCATGAAATCTTTGCTTATATCTTTGTATTTAAGAGTTCTACCTATTCTCTCTTCCAGAAGATTTAGTGTTTCTGCTTTAACATTTTTTTTTTTTTTGTCTTTTTTGAGACAGGATCTCGCTGTGCAGTTCAGGCTGGCCTTGAGCTCACTTTTGTAGCCCAGGCTGGTCTCGAACTCGCACCAATTCTCCTGCCTCAGCCTCCCGAGTGCTGGGATTACAGGCGTGCGCCACCACGCCCGGCTGCTTTAACATTTTGATCTTTGACCCATTTTGATTTTAGTTTAGTGCATGATGATAGAATAATTTTAGTCTTCAGCATGTGGAAAGCCAGTTTCCCCAGCAGCATTTATTAAAGAGGCTATCTGTCTCCCAGTGAAAGTATTTGGCTCCTTTGTCAAAGATAGGTTGGCTGAGCGTGTGTGGAGCTGTGTTTGTGTCTTCTATCGGTCCTTGGGTCTGGCTTTTTTTTCCAGTACTGTGCTTTGTAGCATGGCTCCAAGTCTAGGATTATAACAGCCCCCTGCCTTGCTTTTTTTTGACCAGATTTGCTTTTACTATTCTAGGTTTCTTGTGATTCCCAATGAACCTCTTTATTGTTTTCTCTGATTCTGTTCTGCTACATATTCTTGTAGTGCTTTTGCCTTTCCTGTGAACTGAGTGAGATTCAAGTGTGCAGAGTAAAGTGTGCTCTGAGGCTTGAGGCAGCCTGGACAGAGCAGGAACCCAGCTGTACTCAGGGCAATGGAGGCAGAGCAGCATTGGTTGGGGTCATGGGTGGTTTTTAATCTCACTTCCACTTCGGAAATGCTACAAAAGCCTCTCAACGTGCTGGGGTGTGAACAGCAGCTTTCTCAAGTGCCGCCTTTCCTTGCCTCATCTCATCTCCTGTTCCTACAGGTTCATCAAATTTCATAACTCTCTGATCATTTTGGGTTATTAAATGTCACCTAACTAAAATTTCAATCTCAAACTCAATTTAAATCTCTTAGGCTCCCTGTCCCCACCCCAAGAAGACCACCAGGGACTCTGGCTTTGTGGAGCAGGGAACTCAGACCCCTCAAACTTCTCACCCATTCAAGAGTTAGCTACTGTGGTGCTGGTATGAAAAGAGCAGGAAGCAAAAGCACGGCTTCACTGTTCACCTCTGTTGGTGGCCTCAGCTCCCACCCACAGGGCTCTGACAGGTCCGCTTCCTCCCTACTCCCTGCCCCTCTTACTAAGACGTGAGGTCCCACTCTGACTCTTACCTAGCCCTGCACCATGGCTCTCTCAGCCTCCTGGGGCTGAGTCCACCATTCACAGGTGGGTGTGTGATGGACAGGATGTCACCAGCCCACCCACCTTCCACATTGCCCCCAAGACCCAGGAAGGCCCATGTACCCTGAAATACCAAAGCAAAGCACAGGACACAGTCTCTCAGCCTCATGTCTTCCTTTCCCATCCTTACAGGCATGGGGCCAGCTCAGGAAGTTGGTGGTCAGCAGAAACACAACTGGAAGCTGGAACGCAGGCTGCTCCTACTTACGTGGTAGGCACCTGCCCTTCTCCTGAGTCCCTCACTTAACTCCACTGGAGATGAAGGAGAGAGTTCTCTAACAATGTTTCATCATGACTACAGCCCATACTTTCTGTCCCCTCCTGTCCCTTCTCATGGATCAGTGGGTTGGGGCCAGGGCAGAGCTGGCCACAGCAGGACTAGAGTCTCCTCAGTGTTAGCAGTCTTGCTAGACCACACATCTTCCAGTCCTCAGTTTCAGCCCTGAGCACCATTTCTGGATCTACATAAAAACCTGCTTAACTTCCTGTTGTTGGTATGTACTGAAATTCAGGTTCAAAACAGCCTTAGATTTCCTTTGGGCTTCGTTCACTTTGTTCATGACCAGACTTTATTCTGTTTTCATATGGTCCATGCTTTGGCTCAAGCATGGAACTCCAAAGCCAGCTGAAAAGCAAGTAGGACGGAGAGAAGCCTGTGGAGGCCCTGCCCCTTGTGTTCACACCGGGAGTCCCTGGAGGATGTGACCTCAGATGCAGCTGGGCAAGTCACAGCTCATCTCATCCAGTCAAAGCCTCATATCCTTCACCAAGATGAGAAACCACTGACCCTTTTTCAGCTCAGCTATGGGTAAGGAGATGGGTGGCAGTGGGGACCCAACCCTGCTCTTTGCCAGCTACATGAGCCAAGTAGTCACCTCTTTGGGTTTTAGCTTCTGTAAAATGGAAAAAAAAAAAAAAAAAGAAAGAAAAAGAAAATCAAATCTACCTCAACAGGACACAGAGAACTAAATGAGTCAATACTGCACAGTGCAAAGCACAGAAAGGGCAGAGTAAGCTCCCCAACTACTTGCCATCAAGATAGACCAGCTGAGCAGGAGGCCCACGGGACCCTGCCTTCGCATCTTCCCGCAGCCCACCCACTGCTCCCCATGGCCACTGCCTATTGCGGCCCCCTAGTTGTAGCCTCACTGAGTAGCTCCGCCCACCCTGGAGTGGCACCTGGTGATGGCACTGCTCACTCAAAACCCTGACACAGCTTCTGTGCTCCTTAGAATGGAGCCAAAACCCGCTCAGTCACCAACACGAGCCAGCCAGCTGTTCTCCATCCTACTGCCTTCCCATCCCTCTCTCAGGTCACTGGCCTATTCAGAGGTGCTGTAGCCCAAGTAATCAACCAGGGTCATTCAGATGCAGGTTTCCTCAGCCGTGCCCTTGCCTCAAGGCCCCTGCACTGATTCACTCTCTACCCAGAATTCCCTTGGCCCTCCTGTCTACTCTACTGTCCCTTATTTCTCTCAAGCCCTGTACTCCAGTTCCCCTTGATGAATGCAAGCTTCCTTGACCAACCTATTTACAACTACAGATTCTCTCACCTGCCTGATGGCACACCTCTTCCACACTGCTAGCACTCATCTCTGGCATAGAATATATCTTCTGCTAACATACCATCTAACTTACTAAGTTATTTTATGATCCATTCCCCCTCTTCCTACACATACATTAACATTCAAGTTTCACAGGTGGAAGAACTTGTTTCCAGATCATTCCCTGATAGATCTTCAGCATTCAGGATAATGTCTGGCACATAGTAGGCGTCCAATAAACACTTGCCTATTGAATGCCTGGATGAATAAAGGGACATAAGGACTTAAGAACAGGAAATGTGAGACTCAGTGAATGGCTTGCAGGCCAGCTCCTGTCTTCCCTCAGCTTAGAAGAAAGCTGAGAATGAATCAGAGGAAGGATGAAGTCAGCGTAGAGGAGAATGTCCAGGCTGAGTAATTGGTCTCCACCCCTGCCTCATCTCAGTTTAGACCCAACACTGGAAATTCATCTTGAAAGCATCCTCTTTAGTCATTCCAATCATTTATTTCCTCTAAACACCAACTTCTCTGGGGACCCAACCTTGCAAATAGAAGCTGCATCACACACAACCCGAAGTTCAGACTAGGGAGCATGCGCACTCTGCGTCCAAGCCTCTCTGCTGTTCCCGGCAGCCCTCCCAGGCACCTGCTGACCCAGGCGCTCCCTATCCAGAACCATGACTCATACCTTGAGTTGTAGGCATGCAACTCTTTCCTACATCTAGGCCTCTCCCCTCCTATACATTGCAAGCAGAGAAAGCTGAGTGTACAATGACTATGATTAGCTAAAAAATACTTGCCCCATCTAAAGACAGTTAACCAAAATAAATAAGTTAATTACACCACTAAAGGCAAACAAAACACTCACCTGAAAACTGCCAGTCTATAGTTCCAGTCTTGATCATAAGCTTAGATCTAGAGCGAGGTGAATATAGAACAGGCACTTAATGAATACTAACTAATGAATGACTCACTGAGCTCACAGAAAGAAGTCTGGCCCACTACTAAAAACTTTTATCAAAGAGGGACTCTCCTGTTTTTCAGATATGATATGTGTCATATTTGGCTTCTTGCTCCTCTCCCACCAGATCTGGTCCAGAGGGCAAAAGGCCATCAATGAAGCCACCAGCGAATGGGACTCAACAGAAGGCTGGGTTTTCTACTAAAGGCAATGCCAAGCAAGAGGCAAAGAAGAGGAGAGTTGGGGCAGGGAGGTAAGAGACAGTGGTTCTCCTGCCCCAGTGAAGCCCCTGCCCATGGTAGCTTTGTAACTGGGGTCCAGAGCATTGTTTCCAAGTCTGTGTGCTCCACGCTTCCCAGCTGCAGATGAGAGGACGTGGCCACCCACTTACACAAACTTGGCCAGTCCTCCTCCTTCTCCCCTCTCCTTACTCCACCTTCACTTAACCTACTCAGTGGCCTTTAGAAATCCTCAGGACATTTGTGGAGTTAAAACACGTGTATTTCCATTTTATTGCACTTGTATTCTTGTAAAGAGCAATTTCATTTTGTGTCTCCATTGTATTCAATCTGACTTCTGCACTCTGAAACTTCTTCAAACAAAGCTTTCCTTGCAAAGCAAGAAACAGCTGACAGCCTCCTGATCTCCCCAGTGCATTTTTTTCAGAAAAAAAAAAAAAAAACAACGTGCAGCCTGGCACAGACCATCGCATAACTCCTTCCCTCACAGGAAGGGAAGGTGGAGCAGCCTCACCAGCTGGGAAGGGACTTACCCTTCTCCCTTTCACTTCTCCCACAGTTCCACTTCCAAGTGACCCAGTGAACATTTGAATCACTGCAACAATGTTACATCAACTTTTGATACTAACCTTATTTCTACCCCATCACTCTCCATATTAATTCCAAACTTTAAAATCCTCCAGGGGCTAGACAGATACCTCAAAGGTCTCACCCTCTGTCTGACAAGCCCCAGGACCTGGGTTCCATCCCTGGTATGGCATGCTGCACCAGCACCTTGCTGGCCACTGAAACCAGGCCCAGTGCCACATGCCTATTTTCCCAGTGCTGTGGAGGCTGAGACAGGAGGATCGCTATGAGTTTGAGCTGGGTAGCAAGACCCTGTACCAAATAAATAGAGTATTAAAAAACAAATCCTCCGTTGTATTCCAGATGAATCCAGTATTCTCAGCATAGCCTTTCTTGACATGAGGCCAAATATTCCTCCACTCCTTTCCATGGACTTACCCCTCACCTCACCACCCAGCCAGATTCACCTCCCTTCTTCCGGGCATATGCCATGTTCTTCACTATCTCTGACTCTAATCCTTGACCTCTTTGTCCAGAGCTTTCTTCTTTCTCTCACTCCTCTCCCTTTTTGGTCACTCTTATCTTTGACTGAGCAAAGAATGAATTAGCAAATGATAGGTTGGAGTGAAAGCACCAAGCCTCAGAGTTTAGGAGAGATATTTGACCTCAGACTGAGCTTTGGAAGCCACTATTGTGGTCCCTAACCCTTTGAGCCTGTGATGGAAAAACATCTGCTAGTGAGTCTACGAGATTCCACAGGGCCTGCCACGGCTATGAGTGTGTCTCCAAGAGAGGACACCATGGTGACATGCTCAATGGAAGCAGAACCGGTAAGGTAGGCAGCTCCCATTCCCTCCTGGCTTCATTTGGCTGTTAGCCCCTCCCTGTCTGGACCATGCCAAGACCAGCTCAACTCTCGGTCAGCTCTTGCCTGCTTTGCTGTAAGTAGCCACACCCCACCCAGGTCCGTGGAATTTGTTGCACCAAAGGAACCATGCCTGTAAGAGTTTTTCACCGCGCAGCCAGCAGCAGCTATTAGCTACACCAGCCCACGGCCAGCACTGAGATGCACACTACTAAGCCAGTCACTCGTGGCTGCTGAATATCAGGGCCCAGAACATTCAGAACAATAGAATGGACTTCCAGGAAAATGGGTAGGTGTGAGCTATGATAACCCAACCGCACTTAAGATGTGGAATCCAGGCACTCGGAAGTAACAACCTGTAGAGGAGAAAAAGAGGGTAGTTGATTCCCAGGAACCAAGAAGGATCTGACAGGTAAATGAAAACCTACAGAGAAGATTAAAAGACCTAATGCAAGATGGAAGAAGGAAGAGATAATCTGCACCTTCTCCTCAGTTTCCCGATCATGGCTCTTAAAAAATAAGACTGGATCTACAGAGACAAAGTAAAAATTGGAGATCCTAGAGGGCTTCAGGGAGAAACACGGGTGCAGCATGGACTACAGGTCCTGGGAGCTGCGACAGCTAGAGAGTCCTGCCCAAGTGCTCATCCCATCTTTTGAGAGATTGCTCAGTTGGACATTATCTTGGGGAAGATAAGCCCAGGACTCAGTGTAGAAGTGGGCTGGTTTCCATTCAGGGCTCTGGCCGCCATGTGTCTACGCTGACCATGGCAGCTGGGTGAGACACAGCCATGGTGGAGAGCCAAGGTCAGGGCTGAGGTCAGGCTGGCAATACTCAGAGGGGTTTGAGCTACAGATCACAGGCCCCACCCCCATGACCAGAGGTCAGGCTCAGCTCAGGTTCTGGTATGAAGCCACGGTACTGATGGCTTCACCCTCATCCCACTGCCTGCTGATACCTGCATCCCGCATGGGTCTGTAGTCTGGCGCTTTTCTTTGTCCTCCAGCTTGAGCAGAGACACTTGGACTTGGACAGTACCAGAAATTGTAAATTGCTGAAGAAAACCACATGGGTAAAATCATAGAAACATTTCTCTTTTGTTTCTTTTGTTTGGCTTTGTTTCTGTGAATGTGTATGCTGTATTCAGCATTTTATTTTGCTTTTGCTTTGCTTTTCTTTCTTCCTCTCCTTTCTTCCTTTTTTTCACCAGTTCTCTGGGGCTGAGGGTACTTTCCTTTGTCCTTCCTTGCTTTGTACCTCTTCTTCTTTTTGTTTTTATTTTCTTTACTTTCCCTACTCTTTCATTTAATTTCTGTCTCTAATGTTTTTGTCTCCTATTTTCACTCTCTTCATAATTTCTGGGTGTTTTTTCTCCCTTTGCTTTCATCCTTTACTTTCTATCGGTATTTTTCTCTTCCCTTTACCTAATTCTAGAGACGTCCAACTACTCTTCAATAGGATGCTTTGTACCACTTCTCTCTCCTCCTCCTCACATCACACAGTTTAAGGGTTTGATGTGTTCCTCTTACATTTCCTTAGTCCCACATCCTGTATCTTTATTAGTATAACCACAAAGCTTTATTAGCCTTTTGATAGTTAACCCTGTATAATTTCTCTTGATTTCTACCATTCTCAAAGACAATGCCATGACATTTACTAAAGATTAGCTACAAATCAATACCTAGGTTGTTTTAATTTATACCATAATTGTGGCTTTCTTCTCAAGGATTAAGAGAGGTACATAATTCATCCTTGCAGTGTTTTAATATTTAACTCGTCTTGGTTGATAAATCTATAGCCAAATAACTTGATATTAACAGACTCACATAAGTGTGATATTCTCTGTAAGTCAACACTCAAGTTACATTTCTGATATTAACAATACCAAGGTACAATTCCCAATAACTTGGTTGTTGAGCTAATTGCACTGCATCCTCCCTTCCCAAATAAACCAAGGTGGTCAGATCCTGGGGCTGTGGCCAGGGATCATACTTAGCCACACTCAAAGGGCATCACAGAAAAGCAACTAAAGATGATGTTTCTACACTAGCAACAAAGTCTTTAGACTATAAATATCCACAAACCTCAGCACAAAGTAAAATAACTACATGAGAGAAAAGGCAACAAAATCTCTACCAAACCTCTCAAAGCCAATCGAGAGGGCGCTAAAGGGCAGAAAGGCATGAGCCATGTACCTGAACAGATCAAACGAACACAGAGGAGGCCAGAGAGTACATGAAAGAGGTAATCATGAGATTAGAGAAAGTAACTCAACAAATAACAACATTAATAACCCAAAAAGATGCAGGAGCTTTCAGAAGTCACAAATAAACAGCTAGCTAAGCTAAGCAAAATAACACAAAGCATAAATGACCAGGTCATTAAAGTCCATAAAAATATTTTAATCAGAAATTCAGGAGAAGGCCTGAGAGATAATTCAGCAGTCTCAGTGCCTGCCTGACAAGCACAAGAACACAGGTTCGATCCCCAGTACTGCATGCCATGCCAGCTCTACCCACCAAATCAAGTGTGGTGGCACACTCTTGTAATCCTAGTGCTGGGGAGGCTGAGACAGGAAGATCACTACAAGTCTAAGCTGCCTAGTAAGACCCTATACCAAACAATTTTTTACTTAAATTAAGTTAAAAAATAAGAAATTCAGGAGATTTAAACCATATGAAAGTATGGGAGCAGAACCAACTAACATGTGTACAGAATTTCATAGCTAGAAAATAATGACATTTTCAAAGGACAACTTAGTTATTCAAGGATACCATGAAAACACCAAGAGAACATGAATAATGGATACCACAGATTCTGGATGACACAAAGACTTATCTAAGAGTAACTGAAACAAGTGACAAAGTCAGAAGACAACATAGATGATGTTTTTAAAAAAATGTTTGCAGATATAATGGCAGAAAACTTTCCAAACATAGTGAAAGAAATAAACACACAGTAAGAGAAGCATAAAGACTCCTAAATATTCATAACCAAAAAGACAACCTCTCCATATCACATTATACTTAAAGGGCCAGAAATCTATCATAGAGACAAAAACCTTAAAAGCCATCAAACAAAAATAATGAGTCACACATAAAAGTAAGCCCATTAGAATTGTAACATGGGCTAGGATATAACTCAGTGGTACCGCGCCTGCCTAGCAAGCATGAGGCCCAGAGTTTGATTTCCAGTACCAAAAAAACAAAATAGTAAAAATAAAAAATTAAAAAATTAAAAAATGGCCCCTTGGAAGGGGAGAAAAGAAAGAATTGCAACAGACCTTACTACACTAATCTTAAATTCTAAAAAGGCTGAGTGTGGAATATTTGAAGCCCTAAAAGATAACAACTTCCAACACAGACTTAAGTATCCTGCAGATTTCCCTCAAAAGTGATAAAGAAATAAGGTAATTTCATGACAAGAAGCACCTTCAGGAATTCATGGCCACCAAATCAGCATTACATTCAATAAACCTGATAAATCAAAAACAATGAATATGCTTGCTGGCATGAGCATCTAAGAAAAAAAATAGAAAACAAGGAAATCACTAACAGGAAAATAATGCAATGACAGCTATAAATCAATACCTCTCAAAAAATAAATCTCAGTGAGAATGGTCCAGTTCCCCAGTCAAAAGACACAGGTTGGCAGAATGGATCATGAAACAAAACCCAACAGTATGTTGACTACAAGAAAGATGCCTAACTTGAAATTCCCAGATTAAAAATCAAAGATAGAAGGTAATATCCCATGGAACACAAACCCAGGAAAAAGTAGGAGCGGCTCTCCTAATTTCAGATAAAATGGATCTCAAATCCAGACTGACTTGAAGAGACAAAGAAGGTCACAACATATTGGTTAAAGGAGCAGTTAAACAAGAAGAGTTAAAAATTATAAATATGTGTACACCAAATACCAGCACACCTGATTTCATAAAATAAATACTAATGAACATGAAAAATCAGGTACACACCAATATTATTGTAATGGGGACCTCAATATCCAACTGTCAGAACTGAACAGGCCTACTAGACAAAACGAAACAAAACAAAAACTCAGAAATATCAGTGGAACCAAGCCTTAAATAACCACAGAATGTTCCATCCAAAAACAATGGAATATGCATTCTTCTCAGCAGCACATGGGACTTTCTCAAAAATAGACCACACACAAGCCCATAAAGAATGTTTAACTAAATGCAATAGAATTAAAATTATCCCATACATATTACGGTGCAATAAAACTAGAAATTAATAGAAAAAGACACCACCATTAAGTAATAGCCTCTTAAATAATCAGTAAGCTACAGAGTCACAGATGAATTTGAAAAAGAAATTACACAGTACCTACAACCAAATGATAATGCCAATACAACATATCAGAATCTATGATTCTTCGAGGGATTAAACAACCCTTAGCCAATCTGTTATGGTTTGGGTCTAGATGACCCCCAAAGTCTCATGTAGTTTTAAATGGGGCTTTCTTGGAGGTAGCTGAATTTAGAGTTCCTAACTGATTCATAGTTTAAGAATGGGATTGAGGATGCATGATTGCTAGATCAGTCCACTGATTGGATTGGCACTGCCCTAATCCCAGCAGTCTGTATAAGAGAAAAGGGACAGAAAGAGGCTTGTTTCCCTCTTCTCTCAGGTCATTTTTGCTTTCTTGCAATGCCACGAATGGTTGCCCCTCTACCATGCACTAACCTGCCTGAGAGCCAGCTGACATGGACTAAACCCTGTACAACTGTGAGCTAAACAAACCTTTCTCCTTTTATCTTTAGGTGTCAGATATTTTGTCTCAGAAACAAGAAAATTAACACACAATCTTCCCAAACTAAGGAAAGAAAGGACCCCAAATCATGCAATTAGAAATGAAAAAAAATGAAATCACAGCATATTCTGCCAAATTCTAAATCATTAATAACTACTTTGAGAACCTGTCCTCTAATACAATGGAAAATTCAGAAGAAATGGATAAATACTTGGATAAACATAGACTACCAAACATGAAGCAAAGATGATATAAAAATCCTAACTAATCAAATATCTGTCAATTAAATCAAGAAATAAAAATTTAAAAATTACCAACTAATAAAAGCCCAGGTCCTGATGGGTTCACTGCAAAATACTATATAAATTATTAAAAAGATATAACACCAACACTCCTCACTCTTTCATGAAATTGAAAGGGACTCAGAACACCCAAAGTCATTCCAGGAAGTAAGCATTATTCTGATTCCAAAACTAGAAAGCGATCTAACCAAAAAGGAGAACTATAGGCCAATCTCCTTAAAGAGGATAGATACAATCAATCAGATACTGGCAAACATAATGCAGCTAATCATCAAAAATATTATGCATCCTTACCAAATATAATTCATTCCAGGAATGCAAGAATGCTTCAACATATGCAAATCAATAAATATAATACATCATATAAACAAAGCAAGGACAAAAACCACACATTCATCTCAACAGACACAGGAAAACCATTTGACAAAATCCAACATCCAATTCTGATTTTAAAAATCAGAAGAAAATAGGTATAGAAGATCTTTATCTCAATCAGACAAAAGCCATCTGTGCCAACTCAATGGCTGACAACATACTGACTAGAGGGAAGCTGAAATATTTCCCTCTAAAATTAGGAACAAGGCAAATATGCCCACTATCATCACTCCTGTTCAGTATAGTTCTCAAAACATTAGCAACAGCAATTAGATAAGAAGGTTATATGTAAGAAAGGAAGAAAGCAAATTATCACTATTTGCAGATGGCATGATACTCTATACAGGTGACCCAAAAGTTCCACCAAAACTCCTAGGACTTACAATCCAGAAGTGCAGCGTGCAGGGGGAGTGGGGCAGCGCACGCTGAGACTGAGCGTGGTGGGGTGCCTGTAACCCCAGCTCCTGGGAGGCTGCAAACAGGTGGATCACTGCAAGTCCAATGAGACACTGAACACCCTGTAGACCTTTCCCTAAAAAATAAAATAATAAAAGATAAAAAGATGCAGAAATGCAGCACAATATGAAATCAACACTCAAAAATCAGTAGTGTTCCCATGCAGCAATAAAAAACTCACTGAGAGAAACTAGGGAAACAATGCCTTTCACAACAGCAGCAGGAGAAATAAACTACTTAGGACTAAACTAACTGAAGAAGCAAAGACCTCTACAATGAAAATGAAAAAGAAAATTAAAGCGAATATTAGACAATGGAAAGATACCCCTGTTCCTTGATAGATAGAGCCAATGCAGCCAAACGGCCATACTTTCAAAACTGTTTAACAGGTTTAAGGCAATTCCAATCAAAATACCAATAACATTCTTTGCAAAATAAGAGATAGCAATCCTAAAATTTATATGGAACAACAAGAGACCTAGAGGACCAGCCTGATTGCTCAGGGAGGCAACAATGCAGTGTAAAGATAGATAGTTATGAAGGGAGAATGTGTTTGGATAAGAAAAAAAACTGAATGGTAAAATTTTGCCAGGAGGTTAAAGTAAGTTGCAGAAGATTTGCCAGGAATGAAGCTTATGAAAGGAAATTTCTCTGTGTGTAGCGACATTGGCAATAGCTGGCTCTCAAAAAGCAGCCCAAACAATGGAACCAGGAATTACATAGCTATGGTTCTGGGTCAACCTCTGGAGCAGTATCTACAGTGCTCTGACTGAGAGTAGAGAGAGTTTGAGTCTCAGAGTTATCAAGATTTCCTCAGGCTGTCTGGGTTGTGTCGATCTACTTCTGCCTAGAGTCTGTGTCAGATCAATCTACGATTCCTCTACGGTCATGTGGGACATTCTTCTCTTCATAGAGGTCTTGTGAAGGATGTAAGCAGTCTAGCTATATGCCCTTCTGGCATTTGAATAGGTACCAGACAATCATGCTAGGGGTAGCTGTGGACATCCAGTACAGCATTCAAGCAATAATGATGGTTCTATACAGTGTGTTCCCCCTCCACACTCTTCAGCAACCTCTTATGTTGTTTGGCTCTCCACCGTACCTTTTGGTGGGATGTCAGTGGGGAGAGCCGTACTTTGGAAGGGAGTAGCTGCACTGTTGCCACCAAAGCATATGGGTATCTCACTGAAGGAAATGATGAGGCTCAAGGTGGTATACATGCAGCATGGGAACAAGCTACAAGGTTGACCTTGAGTTCAATTCCTCCATCTTTAGTTAAATAAAATAGTGCACCTACCATAAACCTGGTATAGCGGATGTCATGGGAAAGGAGCAATCCTTTCCACAACCAGAGAAAATTCCCAGCTCCTCAACTGGCCAAGTTTTTGCAAGGTTAAAGCCTATTATCCCCTTTTGTATAATGCCCGTGGATGTATTCACATGATCATGGTGTATAGGTTCACATAATCCAGAATTATAACTTCCTGCATCAGGATGAGGGGAACATTCTCCCCTACTGCCAACCAAGACCTGAAATAAAGGTTTGTTCCAAATTGAACTAGCTTCTCTTGATAAGAGGTGGCAGTTGGGGGTGAATACTATACATTGCTGTATATGTACAGCTCTCAGTTCAGGAGTTACAGTTGTCTATTCATGAGCTCCAGGTTGTCCTCAAAAGCCATTTCAGCTGTGATTTCCAATGTCGCACAGGCCTAAAGGAGGAAGTCATTCACTCTGTCCTCCCTATGCTTACTGTGTCTCCTACTTTGTAGCTTTGATGCAGAAAAAGTCTTGTAGCCAGAGAATAAATGGTATTTGCGATGAAGAAGGTTTCATTTTAAGGAGATCACACTATGGGTGTACCAGTGGCCTGCTATTGGTTCTCATAAAGGTATCTAGACTGAATGTCTATCTAACCTAAGCTTATCTACTATGAGCTCCATTTGTAAGGACAATAAAAAGAGAAATGGTTGTCAATCCCCATCCAGATGTCACTAGGGCCTAGACTAGCATTTGGTGATTTATGAGTTCTCATGATGGGCCAGAGGGTCAGTTTGTCTCTGCCTAGAAAGTTCCTTGATATACAAGACAGAGGGAATCTCTGAGTTCAAGTTTCTACTGCAACAGATTGGCCATCCTGAAGAGGATGGTGGTGAAATGTCTCCATGTCTGAGAGGTACTGGCAGTGCTTTATTCTTATGACAAAGGCCAGATGCATTTTCAGAGGCAGTTTCTAGAGAGAGCCCTGGGAGGAGCAGCTGTTTGCTGTCACAGAGGGTCAAGTTGTAATGGTACTGATCAAAAGGAAGCTCCACAAGTGTCCTTTGGAAGTAATTCTACTACGGTGTCTTTAAACTGCTAGTAGAGCTTGTATCTTACTAAAGCAATTCCACCTTAAGTTGAAGGTGAGCGCAGCTTCCCACCCGTGTTTCCAGAGAAGCCAGAACTCCACATACCACTGCTGGTAAGAGATTCTTTTTCCTTCAGTAGGCTGGTCAGCTGCCCCAGATCATCCTTCACATAGTTATAGAAGACAAACTTTCACTTTTCAATTCCCCTTCAGATTAAAGCAGTTAAAATCTCTTAGGGGAAATGCAGCAGATGAGAAGTGCCTAACTTGCTTATTTTCCCCATGCTAGCTGGAGAATGGACAGAGCCTGCCTGGTGGCCATCATGCTCCTGCACCTCACCTCCATTTGCTGCCCCTTGACACTCTATCTCCTTCCCCCCCAAAAAAATAACTGGGACAACCTGCGTCAGTGTCCTCCCTGGCTGTCTGATCGCCCTCTGTGCTCCATGCAGCAGTCAGCACTGTGCTCTGCCCATCCTTCAGCTCCAGCGGATGCTGCTGCCTTTTTGAAGAAGGAGGAACACCCTGGAGTGTCTAAAATTGGGAAGAAGGGACCAGACCCCGTACACACTGGCCACTCACCACTGGCTTTCATCCCTGCCCCTCACTGGCACAGGCCTGTTTCCTAAGTAGCCCGCCCAGGCCACGTCTCTGGCTTTAGTCTAGAGTTGTTATTTTTTAAAGAGAGTAAAAATTAGAATTAAAACAGAAAAAAATTACAAGTGATATAGAATTTCACTTAGCAAAGTAATATGAATTTCACAGTATTTGTTGTATAGTGCTATCTTCCAAACAGTTACTCATATTACCAGATATGTGCACATAAAATTGAAAAGAAAGAAAAAAAGAAATGTATAAGTCAAGGAGGCAAAAAGTCCAAACAGTTGAAAAAAGGAGACAAAACAAATTAAGCATCAACTGCTCCTTTCCATAGACCAGCAGAAATGCATAGTACAGTTGTCCAAGCCATCCTGTTTGCATTCCCAAACTTCTTCTTCTGTCCTTCTCCTAAACTTAACAACTCTTTCCTTTTGAATAAGTTCATTCCCTTTTCCCAGTATCTATTGTACCCTTCAGATTCCATTTTTCTCTATCAGGTGCTCATGCTAAGGAGACAATATGATGTTTACACATGTAAGTCTGATTTATTTCGCTTTAGAGTATGCTCCTTAGTTGATTTACCAACAGAAGATTCAAATTTGTCCTGTTGATAGGCAGCTGAAATGAACATACCCTTCTCAGAGGAATAAATACAAATGGCAATAAATACATGAAAAAAAATGTTCAACATTATTGGTCATTTGAGAAATCCAAATTAAAACAACATTGGGATTCCATCTCACCCCAGAAGCAATGGCTAACTAACATCAGGAAGTCAGCCAATAAAAAGTGCCAGAGGGGCTGTGAAGAAAAAGGAACCGTTTTGCACTGTTGGTTGGAGTGTACACTGGTACAACTACTATGGAAATCAATGTGGAGATTCCTTTAAAAAGTTAGGATTGGAGATTTCATTCAAGCCAGCTATTCCCCTCCTGGATATTTTTCTAGAACTAAAAATGTTATGCCATAGTGATATCTGTGTACCCATGTTTATAGTAGTGCAATCTGTCATAGCTAAATCCTGTAAACTCAGATGCCCACCAACTGAAGAATGGAAATATTCTAGGGTTCAGTCTGATGCCCCTGGGCTGCAACACCACCTCGTTACAATGAAGACTTGCTTTGATGTTCCTGTAAATATATATGATGAGAGTCAGTATAAAAAAGAAAATGCCTACTTCATTTTGATCAGAAATTGGAGTGCAGAAAACACCTATAATTATACATAGAAAAAAATTCCTTAAATAGTTCTTATTTTGTTTTGTTTTCAGTACTGGGGGTTGAATTCAGGATGTTGCACTTGCCAGGTGAGAGTTATTCTACTGTGCTATTTCCTGGCCCCATAATAGTTTTGATGAGTTTGACAGCTTAATATGACAAATATGCTACAAGTTGAATTGTGTTTTCCTTAAATTCATATTTTGGAGTTCTATCCTCCACTACTTCATAATGCGACCTTATTTGGAAATATGGTCATGTAACAGCCAAGTTAAGATGAGGTCAGTGGGGCAGGCCTAACCCAGGATGCCCGATATCCTTATGAAAAGGGGAAATTCAGACATGGACACAGATGCACAGAGAGAATGCCACAGGAGATGAAAGAGAGATTAGGTAGAGATTTTATAAGCCAGGGAATACCAAATATTCTAGGCGCTGGGGGCAGGGCAGTGTGGACCAGGTAATCCCTCACAACCAACCCCACTGATGTCTCAGCGTCAGACTCCCAGCTTCCACAATTACAAGACAATGAATTCACACTGAATGAAGCCACACAGCTTGTGACACTGTCACAGTGACTCCAGGAAGCTAATAAATTACAAACCCTGCATCCAGAGAATGTTTCTCTGGCATTGTGCCCCCTCAAGTCCAGAGGGACCACCTCTGAAGTCAGTGGCCATTGCAGCCTCGCTGGTCACTGTGGACTTTCAAACTGTAAGTTCCCAAGTCCCCAAAGGTGCAGAAGCAGCACCTCCCTCATGACCACAGCGGCGTCTCCTTGATAGAACCTGCAGGGAGGGACAGTGAGGCAAAGGGGTTGGGACTGCAGACTTTGACGCCAAAGAGACCTGTGTTGAATCCTTTTCTCACTGCTGGGCACAGCTGCCTGTTCTGCTTTCTCAGCAAAATGGAGCTAACGTCAGTGCCTCTCCATTAGGTCCTTGTGAAGAACAAGGGTGACAGTGCCCTTGGAGAGGGGGCCGCTACCATTCTGGTTCATGATGAGCTAATGTCACATACTCATTATTCAAGGACAAAAGAGGATGTATAAGGTATCAAATAAAGCATTATATTAGGGGCCATCCCTTGGATTAGCCTTATGCTTAAAGTTAAAATTAAATACATCCAAAAATGCAACAAGTTCCCATCAGTAATGCAGACCAATGGGACCCCCGGCAGTGTATGGTGGCCCAGCAGAGCACCTGCCCTGAGAGCAAGGATGAGGAGTGAGCAGATGGTGGTGATCAGCCACAGGGCCTTGGTGGCAGAGGTGAGCATGTGCACAGAGGAACAAGTGAAGCTGGAGGTCACAGCAGCTCTGCACAAGCCTGACAAGCAGCACCAGAGGAATCCTGGCCATCGCCTGAAGGTTGATCACCCTTAGAGGACACAGAATTCCCAACCTATGGGGCAGACCACACTGGCCTGCTGCATACTTGTCAGAGCAACAGAGAGAAGAGAACTTGAGTCACACCAAACCAGGAGCAAGGTTGCCTAGAAGTCACTGGAAGGAAGCACTAGATGTAACTCTTAGCCAAGTCTGGACACAAGGAGCCTCACGCACCTTCAGGTCCAGCCCGAGTCATGCTGTGCTGGGAAATGTCACGCAACTGACTACTGCTAATGTTGCCAACCTTCATGGAATAAATAGTCCCACCATGACCAAATGCAGGGTCATCAAGAAAACACCAGTAGGGCTGGCCAAAATAGTTCAGCGGACTAAAGTGCCCGCTTAGGCAGATGCTGGAGTCGGAGGTTTGGTCCCCAGCCTGCTGTGCCAGCCCTGCCCCTGAAGCACTCTGAGACAGTCATTGAGACTGGGCATGGTGGCACACTGCTGTAATCCCAGCTCTTCGGAGGCTGAATACAGGTAGATTAATTACTATGAGTCTGATCTAAGTAGTGAGACCCTGGGAATCCTACAGACCCTTACTAAAAAATACAAAACAAAAGAAAGACAGAGGGCCTGGCAGGATGGCTCAGTGGTCTAAAGTGCCTGCTTAGGAAAGCTTAGCCAGGGGCAGGGACCACGGTTCCATCCCCGGCACCACATGCTGCACCAGCCCTGCCCTCAGGGCAGACCGAGCCAGCCATAAAAATAAATAAATAAACAAACAAAAGTTTTGAAACAAGAAAAAAATAAATAAATAAAATAAAAAATTCTTTAAAAAAAAAAAAAAGAAAGAAATCACCAATAGGTTCAATAAATTCTTCAAAATGCAACTGGTTTTGTAAGCCTTGTAACTGGCCACATCAAGAGTTGAACTCTAAGGGACTGCGTGCAGAACCTGCACTCAACCCTTCTATCCCTGCTCTCTCTGTCCTCAGCAGATGAGCAAACAGTATTGCTCTCTGCTATCCCTGGCTGTCCCTGATACCTGATCGTGCTGCTCAAATACTCTCCCATGTCTATCCTCAGAGAGTAGCTCAGTAGTCTGGCATAAGGGACAGAATCATTTCAGATACAGAACTGGATGTCAGCCCTGCCTGAGCATGTGAGGAGTCACAATCCAGGCACACATTGTGGGAAAAGCCTGCCTCAGCCTGAGAATATGCAGGATGTCCAGCAGGACAAGGAGACGTGGGCAAAGGATCATGAAGGTCCTTCAGTCATGCTTCTGCCATCTTCAGGTCAGACCAGAGAGTGACACACACCTTCCCAGCTCCCTTTCTCCTGAGAGTCCTCAGGGATGGCTCAGGGCTTTCCTGTGTGCCCTGATCTCAGCAGGGCTGAGCGCAGCATGGAAGCCTCCTCTCTCCACCTCAGTGGGACATGCCCAGAACCAATGTTCTAGACCCAGCACTCAGCTTGAGGCTATCCACAGCAGATCCCAGATTTGGACTTTGCCTCCCTAGGCAAGACCCATCCTCGGCTAACATCTGCCTGCAGGCTGCTTAGAGGGCAATTCTGTGGATTTACAGTGAAATATTCTTTTCTTCTCAAGTAATTAGGTCCAGAGGAAAAAGGGATTGCCTGCCAACCAGCCTAGACCACGCTGAAGGAAGCTTTCAGCCCTGACAACATGTGGCTGCCTGCAGCACACCCGCTGATGTGATGGGGCGCAGAGCAAGTCAGAAAGTGTCTGCACCACAGCCAACCAAGGCACTGAAGATTATGCCTCGTGGGGCCAGGACCTCAGGGCTGTGGATCTTAATTTCACACACACACACATGCCCACTGTGCCCTTAGGTGACTCAAGGTATCCTCAGGGCTTCAATCTTCATTGATCCAAGGATCTCTTCTTGCCTTCCCTATAAAATTGTTAGAAAGAACACTTGGAGAAGGGGGTACAAAGGTGCAACCAAGATGATTTGTAATCAGATTCCTTAAGATGTTGTTTACAAAGGCAAAGCAACACCAGAAATTTGCTGGAGGTGAAAATGGAGTTTTACGTGAAACTCTATTAATCAGCTAACCCCTTACCTCTGTAAATCCCCAGCTTGCTTCTGCGTAGCCAAAGTGTTGAGGTAGCAAACACTTCTTCAAGTGCCTCTCCCAGCTCGAGAACATAGTTAGGACCCTACAAATGCCCCCAAGGGGCTGGGTGCATCCATATGGAAACAGGACAGTGAGCCACAGCCCCACTCTGGCTCAAGCACAAAAGCAGCAGTCCCACAGTCCTGCAGGCAAGGAAAGGGGCCACGCGAGGCAGAAATAACTGGTGATCGAGGGAGGGAGAAGGAACTTTTCTCCTTCAGTTCTGAGTGAGCTTAGCAAGGACCAGAACCCTGATGCCCCCACGGGGGAAAGTGAAGATGCCGGGCGAAGGCTGCAGAGCATCTTCTGCAGACACCGCCCTACGCCACTGAGGCTGAACCCAGCTGATGCTCTGGGCATCAGATGATGCCCTAAGGAGCTCTGTGCACATGACTGCAGGCAACGCTCCAGTCTGCGGCAGCAGGGAGGCCAAAAGGCGATTCCACAACCCCCACCCCTGCCCACGTGGTTTTCCCTGAAAGCCAAACCACACAACAGATCTGCTTGCCATGGGGCCCGAGCTGGATCCCAGCGTATCTCTATCAGTCATAAAGGAACACCGTTTTGGAGCCCAAGTTCTTCCTACTATTTGTTCTAATTAATAAGAATCTTGGGCCTGGTGGGATGGCTCAGTGGTCTAAAGCGCCTTCTTGGAAAAGCTTGGCCGGCTTCAGGGACCGCGGTTCGATCCCCGGCACCACATGCTGCGCCAGCCCTGCCCTCGGGGTGGGCTGAGCCAGCCATAAAAATGAGTAAATAAACAAATAAAGATTCTGAAACAAGAAAAAAAATAAATAAAATAAATTTATTTTAAAAAAAAATAAGAATCTTACAGGGAACAGATAACACTACTGAGTATATACACGGTCCAGAGCTATTTTACTGGATTGGTCGCTTCTGTGCATTATGATTCTATGAGGGAGGCATACATTTTTTTTTTTTTTTTTGAGGGAGGCATACTTTTATCCTGTTTAGAGAGGGAGAAATTAAAGTAAGGTGTCTTAAGCAATTGTTCCAAAATGACATAGTGATTATATTCATTATGTAATGCTAGCTGCTGTAACAAACAGATGCTCAAATCTTATAGATGAGGCGATAGCAAGTTGCACCTCACTTGTGAGAAGTCTCATTGCTATTTGAATGAGGGGATACTCCAGCCACCGTTGACAGAGGCTGTGCTCACTGTCTTAACCATATGGTCCTGGATGCTTCTCTAGGCATCTTCCACCAATCAGAAGATGGAACAAGGGACTCTAGAGGGTCCCGCAGGAGTGTTCCCAGCCCACACATAGGAGACATACACGTCACTTCCATCTGCATTCCAGGGACTCAGTCACAGGGACTGAACTGAATGCAGGCAAGGGCTGAGAAGTCTCAAGCCTGGCTGAATGGCCACTTCCCAGTCTCATTCTATCAGATGAAAAGAAATAGATTTCCAGTGACCAGCGCGGCACCCCTGCCACAGTTCAAGTTAGGACTCTCATCCAAGAAGCCCTGCTCCAGATCACACCCTCTATATCACTCTGTGCCTGGCATGGGACCAAGAGCTGCCAGTGAGGGGGTCACTGGCTCAGGAGGAGCTGGAGATTCAGCCAGGGCAGACCCTGGAATGGGGAGGGGGCAGCTGTTTCTCAATGCCCAGAATCACGCAGTCTCCAGCATCTCTCTCATGAGCCTGCCATGGGTTCTGAACTCCTGCTATTAATGTGACCACCCTCTTGGCTGTGATCTCAGCAATATTTAGGAATCTCTACAAAGTTTCAAATGCCCCCAAGTTCATCAGATACTTTTTCCAAAGGGGAACATGGAATAATAGTCCAGAGAGAATCTTTCAGACCTCTGTGGGTAGCAGGGGTAGAGAGAGCATAGATTTTGAAGTCGCTGGGATTGGTAAGCAGACCAGTGCCCCTAAGCGGAGCCGTCTTTATACTCTGAGGATATGATGATTTTAAAATATGTCCACAAATTCTTTGATATCTTTTCCTTCAAGGTGGAGGCAGCTTGCTCCTCCCTTGAGCTTAGGGTATACTAAGTGACTTGCTTCTCATAAATAGAACAAAGTAAACTTTGTGACTTCAGACACCAAGTCATTAAGGCACTGATGCTTCACATTTCACTTCCCTTCTCTCACTTTTTCTGGATCATGTGTGTTATGATATATATCTAAATAGCCCTCTGCAGACTCACAGAATCATAGGTGGGACCTTTGGAATGCGATTATAATATGAGGACCTGATAGCTGACCTGCTATTAGGGATAAATCTTGGTTGCAAGAGGCTCATCACTCTGGGTGTGATATGAAAGGGTGCATCCCCTTTCTGTCTCTTCCTTGACACTGTTTTCTGTCCACCATGCCATGAGCAGCTTTACTCTACCAAGCCCCTTTGCCATGCTGTTGTACCTTGAAGCCAACCAAGTATGGGCTGAAATTGTGAATCAAAATAAATCTCTCCTGAGTTGCAGGTGTCAGGTATTTTGTCCCAGTGAGGAGAAAGTAACTAACACAACATTCTTTTCTGGGAAATGAACTGTCACCTGTGGTGACACTAAAGTAGACCATGAAGAAGGCCAACAGGTAGGGAATGAAGATTGCCAGCAGTCATGTGAGGGGACCATCCTGGAAGCAAATCTTTCAGCTCCCATCATGCTTTCAGATGATCCTGGTCTCTGCCATGCCCTGATATTATCATCTAAGACAGACTGAACCAGAACGACCAGCAAATCTGTACCCAAACTCCTTGCCCAGAGAAACTACATTACATTCTTGTCATCTAAAGCCACTAAGTGTTGAGCTGATCTGCTCTTCAATTACAGAAAATTAATATGAAAGAAGAAGAAAAGCATATTCTCATCCACAAAGAGCCTTGAGGCCACCAAGGTAACTCTGGTCTTTTTCACTGAATGAGGAGGCAAGGGACATGATAGAATATGAAAAGAAGTAGGGAAAGGGAGCAGAAAAGCATTCCTCTGGCTCCAGAAAAGAGGGACACTCATGTTGCTTGTACCTCAAGCTCTTTGCATCTCAGTGGTTCTTGATTACCAGGGACTTTGCTCTCCATGAGACTGTTCAATGTTCTGAAACATTCCTGATTGTCCAAATTAGGCCTACACATTCATTACAGGCATCTAGTCCAGAGAGCTCCCTAAAATACAGAGACCTCCCCCAAAAAGGAATTGTTTGGCTCCATGTGTCAGCAGGACAAGCCTAAATGACCTTGCCCCAGCATTCACCTTGATGCTATCTTCTCCCTTTAGACATATACGCCTCTGGACTTCCCCGGAGTTAGAGAGTTGGCATTTGACGTTCATGTTGGGATTCTTTCCAATTCTGAAAACTCAAAAGAGGGAAATAAAGCACTGGCCAATCAGAAAGACCTTGACCTGATTTCAGGAGCTTAAGACATGGCTTTGGGTATAGGACGAACCCCTGAAATGGATACTCTGGAAAAAGAAATCAGAAGCCTGTTGTGCTAGTGAATTAATTCTGAGATCGGGTGCCTCAATATAAAAGGATTTCTCACTCACAATCCATTCCAGTGGAATCATGAGAATCTCTCTTCCAAATAGTGACTCAATCCTTAAAGACTGCTCTCACTTGTACTTTGGAACTGTGTTGCAGTAGCATCCTCTATTGGCAGGGGTAGAAAGAAACAGAAGGCAGCTTAGTGCTGGGGAGAAACTACGGTCATTCCTGCAAATGCTGAAATCCATCGGCCACAAGCCTCCTGGTGCCCTCTGACTATAAGAGCAGTGGGTAAACGAGTCTGGGCACATGAGAGAAGAGGGCACCGGCCAGCACTGACAACACCAGCACACTGGTGTGTTTCCTTCCAGCCACTGATACCAAGGCCCCACCCTCAGGGCACAGGTCTAGTCCACATTCACTGGTACAGTTCCAGATGAGCCATTCACCAAAGCTGTAGTCAGTGTGAAGCCCCCAGGAAGGCAAAGAGAGAAAGCTCAGGATTGATGTCCATTGTCTTCACCACCATGGTCAGCTCCATACGAGAATTTATTACTCTTTGGTTCTGGGAAATAACAGGAGACCTTTCCTGTAGCTATAGGCCTAATTCAAAAAGCTCTAGTAACCACATCATTCTTATCAGACATACTTGACTATAGTTTTGCCTCTCAATTCCAAATGAAGGGCTTTGTAGCTTCGCACAGTTTTCCAAAAAAATAAGCAAATCTGAAAATTGCTTTGTGGCATTGCCTTCTCCAGTCATTTTTAGCCTGGCACCAACAGGTGTGCATGCCTGACTCCTCTGTTCAGCAGAAGGTTTGCCTGAACCCCTAGGACCACCAAAACTTTAGTCATTTGATTTTTTAAAAGGGGGTTCTCTGAAGTTGCAGGTTAAAGATAAACACAGGAGTCCAACAATGTTTTCTTTGTAGACATTATTTTGAGCAAGTATTTCATCAGATTTTTCAAGAGCTAACTCTGTATTCTGGATCTAAATAGTTAAAGAAACGCCACTTAGGGGAATTAAAAAGTGTAAGTAGCTCCAATTTACCTGAGAAGCCCCAGATGGAATCAGCCCACTTCTTCTGAGTTTCCATTCAGGATGCTTGGACCCTGCTTCTTCCTCCCCTTCCTTTGCTCAGGCCTAAGCACTGCTTAACTGCTGGCAGCCTGTGGGTGTGCTCTGTAATCCTATAGTGCATATTGGAATGCAGTGTGAATGCAAGATTCTACCTGTAATAAAGTTTACCAGAATAGTGTGTCATTATTTTGGCATCATTATACAATTACTGCAGCTTTGGAAGGCAATAAATCACTGCACAGGTGACAAATTGAGAAACTAAAAAGGACAGTTATTTTCACAGATAAAATAACTACCGCCGCTAACGAGATGTAGTGACTTGGTGGTCAACCTTTTTAAAAATATCCTGTGGTCTTTTGAGGGCCAGTGGGAATCCATCCACATCTGAAAGCAAGTTAAAGCATGGCCAGGGCCTCAGAGGAGCTTGAAACCCAGCAGCTCCAAGAGCAAATGCCCCAGTGTCACTCCTTGTCGGGCTGAAAGGAACCACTACAATGAGAACCACATTCCCGTGAGTCCAAATTTCAGCAGCTCCATTGTCAATGCCCAGACAGTCCAGTCGTCATTCAACCTGACTCAGAGAGGGTCCCAAAGAAGCCTGTGTCATGTGTGTGCCTGCAGGTGTGCACGTGTGTGAGTACTGATCTGCAGCTCACGATTTCCTAACACGCTGTGTCTCACATTTTATTTTTCTACAGTTTCACACCAAAAAAGCAGCGGAGCATATTTTAGTGGACGACAAAAAAAAATTATAAATCTGTAGGCTAAAATGAAGCAGGAGATATTTTAATCCATGATGCTACACTCTGGTAGAAAGTGCACAAAGGACCGGGTGGGTTAGGGAAGGAGAGCTGGTTCCACTCTGCTCTGGGCTGCTGGGATGCTGCAGATATCACAAGCTCTCTGCTGAGCTCCTGGGGATGGGGATTGCTGAGAAGAGAGCTAGAAAGACCCCTCCCCAGTAGCTTGCAGGGAAGCTGTATATTTAAGATCAACCCACGCCACTGAATGCAAAAGCATTTTCAGCTTTCACAAGCAAGTAAAGTCGTTCATGACTGGAAGGAGAACACACTGGACTGGAACTTTGGTCTCCAGAGAAGAGGTTCTTCAAATATGGCTCCCAGACAGAAAGCATCAGTGTCACTTTGAAACTTAGGAATCAGAATTCTTGTACCCTCTCTCAGACCTACCAAATCAGAAATTCTGTGGCCGGAGGCTAGCCATGTCTATTTCCACAACCCCTCTAGATTCAGAATGAATCTGAAGCAGTGAGCTTCAGAATCACTGCTCAAGAAATGTAGGCAATTGATTTCAGGATCCAAAGAACACAGCAGTTCCGTGCACTCTTCCAAAGCACTGAATCAATTTATCATCAAGTATTTGTCCCCTTTTACAGGGCGGCCTCATCTAGATGTGTGAGTTGGATACTGCACAAATTGCCCCTGACCAGGGAATGTTTAGAAAGATAAAATATAAGCCTTGCTTAACATGCAGGGATACTTTTTTCTAATCTAGGCTGAACAGTCATAGAGACTGGCAGCTCAGTTTACTCTCACTCATGATTCAAATAAATCCTGAACCTCATGGTGAAGAGCAGGTTAACAGCAAGTGAAATCAGAACTGGGCCTTTTCAGATGGCTAGACAAGCAGCTCAGCTGTGTGCACCGGCCACTCTCCCATTTCTGAGAGAAAATAGCAGGCAATGGCAGCTTACAAGAGGAGAGGTTTCCTGGGCTTGTGACTTCCATGAACAGTTGGCTGCAGGAGGGCACAGCAAAGCAAAGCTGCTTGATCCATGGATACCAGGGAGCAAGAAGAGGAGAAGAATTTGGGACCAAGAACACACGTTTCCAGCTCACATCTCCAGGGACCGCACTACCCAACCAGCCGCCCCCTCAGCATGTTCAACTACAGACTCACCAGTGGGCTCCAGGACTGATTGGTATAGTGCCACCTTCACCTGGTCATCTTCCAAAAGTCCTATGTGAAAGACATGAGACTTTTAGGGGACATTTGGCGTATAAACCATAATTCCATGAATGGTGACTTCATCACCCAACAGGGACTGCAGCTCACCAGAGCCAGGTTCCCACAGCCAAGCCGTGAGGAGTCACAAAACAAAACTGAGGTTTCTTACCTACATAATGTCCTCTCGCTTGCACCCACCCAGCAGTCAGGATTCTCCAGAATGGAAGTAGTTTTTGATCCTGTTAAATTCTGCTAAGACTCAGCACCAGGAACCCAGCTCATAAGACAAAAGACTGCATAGAACTCACACATCATCCGTGTCAAAGTGTCGTCCCCATATGGGGAGCGCATCATTGTGCACGCCAGTAACCTCCAACGTGAAGCCTCAAGGCCTTCATCCACACAACTTCCCAAGGCTCTAGCATCTCCCGCAAGACAAGTCTCCTCTTCAAATTAAATAACTTGGACTCTACCACCACACTTCCCAAATAGAGATTGCCGGAAGGTAGCCCAGTCTGTGCTTGCTCTGCATGATTTCATTTCTTTTCTTTCTTTTTTTTTTTTTTTTTTTTTTTTTTTTTTTTTTGGTTTTTTTTGTTTTTTTTAAATACAGTCCTGGTTTTATTTTTAAAAAAAAATAAAAGGAGAAATAACAATACAAAAACAGTAGAGGACTTTCTTACCTTACTTTGGACAATTTATAGGTCATTTATTTTATTTTACTTTATTTTATTTTATTTTATTTTATTGTTTCAGAACTTTTGTTTGTTTGTTTATGTATTTTTATGGCCAGCTCAGCCTGCCCTGAGGGCAGGGCTGGCGCAGCATGTGGTGCGGGAGATCAAACCATGGTCCCTGCAGCCACCTAAGCTTTCCTAAGCAGGCACTTTAGACCACTGAGCCATCCTGCCAGGCCCAATTTATAGGTCATTGAAAGTCAAAGAATAGGGCCAACCAGATAGCTCAGTGGATTGAAGCAACTGCTTCGTCAGACTCAGGGACCAGAGTTCAATCCAACTGCTTACTGAGACTGTGATGGAGACTGGGCATGGTAGGGCACGCCCATAATCCCAGCACTTGGGAGGCGGAAAACAGGAGGATCACTACGAGTCCATCTGTGTAGTGAGACCCTGTAGACCTTGTACTAAATACATAAAAATTTTTAAAAAGCCAAAGAATATAGCTAAATCGTAAGACTATCTGAATGTAACATCTATAGAATTTGGGATCCAACAGCTGTAGCACTTTTTTTTGTTTCTAATCAATGCCTGATCTCCAAGATAGATCTTACAGTAGGACACAAAATAAATTTTGGACAGGGCATGTTGACACAAACCTATAATCCTAGCACTCAGGGGGCTGAGGCAGGAGGGTTTCTATGGGTTTGCAGCCATCCTGGACCACAAAGAGATTTGAAAGCCAACCTGAATGGCACAGTCTGAAGCCTTGTCTCAAAAAGACAATACCCCCCCAGAAAAAAATCTTTTTTTTAATTTAATCTTTCCAGTCACAGTGAAATAAAACTAGAAATCAATAAAGAAACATTTGGAAGCTATACAAATGCATGGAAAACTGAACAGTGTACTCCAAAGAAAGAAGAAATTAATTTTTGTGAAACAAAAATTATACTGCATGAAAACCAATGGGATATAGCAGAGAAGCACTAAAAGGAAATGTGTAGTAGTTTACACATTTTACATTACTTCATTTCTTTATGGAGAAAAACCTACAGGTTTAGGCGGTTGGGTGAAAGGTTCTTCCAACTTGCAACTTCAATCTCACAATTCACCACATGCAGAAAAAAATGATCATTTTATGTGTTACACTCTGGATAATCAATTCCAATCCCCTGGAGACTTCCTGAGTCTACTAAGTACATTCATTCTCCAGCTTCTAATCTATTCCTTTGATTTGCACAAGTTCAGTACACTGACATCATTTTAAAATTTTATTTATTTATTTTTTTCTTGTTTCAGAACCTTTATTTGTTTATTCACTCATTTTTATGGCCAGCTCAGCCATCATTTTAAAGGCAGGAGGAGGAGAGGAAACTAGAAAACAAGAATAGGGTGAGCAGAAGGGAGAGAAAAGGAGCTTGAGCCTCTCATTCTCCAGCTCTAAAACTCCCTTCTGTCTGGAGAACCAAGCCCCTGAGCCCCCAACCCTCCATGCAGCCCCTACTCAAGGCCTTAATGATTTGGCTCCAGAACTTACTGAAACAGGTGTTTGCTAAGTCTTCAAGGTCAAGTCTTATGACAATGACCATATAACAATATCATCATTTTCCTCAGAGTTGAGCTGACCTAGACTACATATTACAGTGTTCCTGACACTTGCAGTAATCACACAAGGCCAGTTACTATTATCTCCACTATTTCTCTGAAGAAGAGATGGTGGCCCGAAGATGGTAAATAACTTGCCCATAATCAATTGCATAAGTAAAAAATCTGGTCTTTGGGATCTAGCTTTCTGGTTCCAAATCCCTGGGCTCGTTGGCCCTTCTGGGTCCTATGACTTTTGTATACCATACAACGGGTGACCAGAGGAAGCTATCAGTCAGGAATGAAATTCACCTCCACCCTCAAATTTTAGTCCCCAAGCTATGACTACTGGACCTAGTGCTCAGACTCAAGTTTAAGAAGGCCTCGCCTGTACTTCAATCAGATATGAAATTATCAAGACATAAAGACAAGCGCTGATCCTAGGAACTCCCTAACATTGGATTTCGCAAAATAATTGTTCAATAAATATGCATAGAATTGGCATGTTCTCAAAGTCACACTCGCAAATTGTGCATTTACATGTCAGGCAACACATTAGGCAATTTTTTTAGTGTAACCTTGCCTAAGTCTCATGGGAAATCAAGTGGTGATTTATATGCCTGTTTTCAGATGAAGGCATTGATTTCAGAGAGGCAGACAGCTTGTGTCTTTGTCTATGGATTCATGACAGGAGAGAGGGAAGAGCATGAGAAGCAGAAGCCACATACAGAATTGAAGTCTCACAACTAATCAGACTGCTTACACCCCACCCTTCTCAAACATTATTCCCTCAGGATCCAAATTTTCACTTCACCCCAAATAGAAATGCCTTAGGAGGTTTACAAGTGTTTTGTAATATTGCTACATAATGTATCCGCTTAAAACTTAGCAGCCTAAGATAATCCTTGTATTTTATTCACTGTCTTATAGTTAGGAATTTAGGAATGGCTGTCTACACAGTTGTCCTTTGGGTTTCTCCCATAGAACATAGACCTGTGTCATGTGTCATATGAAGGGTCAAAGGACAGTGATCCAAGGAGTGTGACTGGAGTAGACAGGAAACCCAGCTGTGTCGCCAGTAGGGTTACCAAGGGGTGGCTATATTCTTGCATAGTACCTAGCTTCCCCAGAGTACACAGTCCAAGACAACTACACAAAACCAGTGTGATCCTTGCGGCCTAGCCTTCAATACCACTGCTTTCTACTAGTTCAGCAGCCATACTCCCACCCAAATTCAAGAAGAGGAGGTCAACTCTCTGTGGAAGGAGGGTCAAAGAATTTGCTGACCTTAAAATATAAATAACTAGGGCCAGGGAGATAGCTCAGTAGACTAAGTGCTTGTCTGGCAAGTGCAAAGTCCTGAGTTCAATCCATGGTACCACAAAAAATAAAAAAATTAAAATATAAATACCTAGTTATTTACCTCAATGTAAATTAAAGTCAGCATGACATCTTTGTAGGAAAGAGTTTCCTAAGGTGGCTATCATCGATTCCTTCCCCCACTGACACACATGCCATTTTCGTCAGAAGATGACATCACCTTCCCTTCTCCCTAGACATGGATTCATCGTAGGACTTACACTGAGCAACATGGCACATGGCACAGTGGCTCTGCAGTTATTGGTTTAATCTTCAGAAGAAGCAGCACATCCACTTCCACTGAGAAGGGCAGGATGATGTCATAGAGAAACTGTTGTGAGATTGCATCACGCAAGGAGGCCCAAGACAGCCCAGAGAAGAGGTGACACAGAGGAACAAGGGAACCCTGATAGTAACTGAACAGGAGCCCCAAATGTATGACATTGTTGACATGCCCCGCCCGCCCCTCACCATGTGAGACAATTAGTCAAAAGCAGACATCAGGGAGCACACACAAGCAGTCAGTTGTCACTGTACCCTCACCAAGCTCCCAACTCACAGAAGCATGAGGAAGCCCAGTGGTGGTTGTAAGGAGTCCCTAGGTTCTAAGATGGGTTATTGAGCATCACTGGATAATGGCAACACTTTATAACCACTTCCCAAGCCTCATCCCGTGCTACTTTTCAAGAGGAAAACTGAGAAAACTGTGCTCAGAGCCCTGCCTAGCAGGCAGGTTAGGAATGGGAGAGGATGGAGCTGCCTGTTGGGTGACGTCAGGCAGTCAGTGGGACTTGGGACGGGAGTGGGCTGAGACTGCCGAAGGAATCCCAGGTGGGGCGAGGACCTATTTGCCCTGCTTCCAGATTTTAGAAGCAAACAAGGGGAGGGGACTCTTTTTCCTTCTTGGACTTCTCTCTCATCTCCAACAACCTTCTTCCCAAAACACAGAGGAGACAGATTATGTATTAAACTGATTTTTTTTAACTTATTTTACTTTTACATGGGATACATTTCAAACATGCTGAAAATACTGGGGAACAATTTAACAAACACTCTTGTACTTACCATCTTACATTTCAATAAACTTTTCAGGAGCTGTTGAGAATCTTAACCCATTTTCCTAGCATTGCGACGTACAGAAAATATGTTCTACCTTCTAAAAATCTGACTTGGTGGTGAATTCCTCAGAGACCCTTGGCAATCAGCAATGAGACTGAGTATATCCCTCCAGCATACCCCAAAAGAAGGCCAGGATTCCATCTTCCATATCCACAGCCTTCTTGCCCCACCACTCACATAGGCAGAGAGAGCAGTTACACAGACAAAGCGCCCAGAACAGGGCTGCTTCTTAGGGAACCACTTGACACCTTACACATATTGTCGCTTTGCTCATAAAATGTACCTGTCCTCGTGGAAGATACAAAAAAAAAAAAAAAATGAATGTTTAGTTATACAGGTCTTGCTTCGACTTGCCCTTGACCACCCAGCAAGAAAAAAAAAAAAA